>CM044904.1:93353390-93461156 GCA_024500145.1 Gentiana dahurica var. dahurica
TGTTTCAACTTGGTCTTGTGTGTATGAGTGATTGGTTTTAGGCCAAGTGGGAGATTGTTGGAATAGTGTCCTAAACCCAATCGGGTTGGACCGGATCCGACCGGGTCGGATCATTTCTACTATTTCTTTATGTTTATACATATATTAAATGGCTTTTATGTTGTCATATATATGTTCTTCTAAAGAACCAATTATGAATTGTTATATGATAACGTCCTTAGTATTTTAAACCGTGATAGAGAAACCATGATAGGCGATTATGGTTGATGAGATCTCTAATCACTTTAATAAGTTTGATACTTAAATGTCTCTAGGCTGATGTACTATTAAACAGGACATTGATAGTATAAACAGACTAGCACGTATTGGATGTCTTACATCTTTAAGGGCAGTGATAGATCTCGTCTATCGAAGTGTAGAGACACTTGGACTGTACGTGGACGTGTATTAGAGAATGCGTACGTTAGACTGACCCACTTACACGGATAAGTGTCACACTATGTGGCGGTTGTGTAATTATCCTTAAGACCGGAGTCTTCATGGCATCACGGTGTGGATTGTCATGCTTTGACACTATTGAGGTTTCCCCTAGCCACAGGGCGATCATGCGGTAGTGATTGGGTATGATATTGAAGCATGCGGAGTATACATGATTGGTCGTCCAGGAATCGCGTATCCTATGATTGGGATCGAATATCCGAAATGGCCTTCTTATAAGGAATGTCTAACTCTCGTGAATCTTTGCAAAGTGGGAGTAAACGAGTTACTTGAGAGCATGATATCCAGATTATAAGATACGGTCGTTGATGTTTTGACACTCGACTAACGACCGTATGGATATTATTACAGGATAGGATTGTAAGTTACACGGTAACTGTTTCACATGAAAGGTAGTAGTCATTGCATTTGACTCTTCCGATGATTGGGGTCACGGTGTGTTGCTAGACGCTATCCCGTGATCGTTAGGCATGAAGGGCATTTTCGTAATTTGCACTTTGTGTCTACGGCCAACATATTCGGAAGCCTATCGGGTCACACACATAAGAACATCTAGCCGGATTAAAATGTGGTTATAGATGATAACCAAATAAGGAAAGTTTATCTCGAGACTATAAAGGTTATAGTGGTAAATTAATATGGTGGTATTTATTTATTATGAATAAATTAAATACAAGATATTAATAATATTATATTAATTAAAGAATATTCCGGAAGCCAATTTGTTGGTCAAAGGGGCGCCACATTGAAGTGTATAAGATACACTTGGATTGTGCAATTTAATTAATGATATTACCTATTATTAATATTAGATATTAATAAATAAAATAAACTATATATATTGTATGCATGCGTGTATGTGTACATTGAATGCAAATTGGATTTGCATTGTATTTGGTATATATTAATAAATTTATATGTGTTATATATATGTGATATATACACATGTGTAAATTGATTTATGGTAATATAATAAAAGATAAATATTGTCAATATAAGATATTGACAATATCTTGGGAATATTCAATATAAGATATTGACAATATCCTAGATTTATTTAATATGAGATATTATAATAAATGAGATAAATCAATCAATTATATTTTCCTTATTTTATTGGGAAAAGGTTTTCTTCTCCTCCACACACTATAAATATAGTGTGGGTGTCAAGCTCTTTTGTACATCATAATTCCAAGAACTAATAGTTCTTGTGTAAAATAGAGAGCATCCTATAGAGAGTTGGAGAGAGGGGAAAAAGGCCGGTCTAGCAACCGGAGTTTTCCAATAGCAATCCATGATGGGATTCCGGCGGGCTGTTCGTGTGGACTAGCGGTAGAGGCCGAACACTTGGGCGGCTCTATGCAGAACTACTCTCCTTAGACGGTCAAAGCGTCGATCTTATAGATCAACCAAGGTAACCACCGTCTACTACTCGTTTGTTTATTGCTTAAACGAAGTCGATCTTGGGTAAAAAGGAAATCAAAATTTTAAATTCCGCTGCGTTCCCGCGTAGATTTCCTAACAGAAAATGTGGTAAACGGAGGCCAAACAATGTAGCGGAGTCACGTAAAGTTGACTCCCATCAGTAAACATGATTCTCAACAATCTGTGCCATAATCCAAGCAGAAGAAACGGAAAAAAAAAAAACCAAAACACAAACAGTAACAGTGCAAGAAAGAGACCAAGAACACCACAGTTCTGGAAAAAAACCAAGAACACCACGGTTCTGGAAAAGAAACAGAGTACAACAACGATTAATTCTCTGATACCATGAAGAATTCTTCAAACAAGAATTCAGAAAGTGAAAAAGAACGATACATGAAGAAGAAGATATATAGAAAACAAAACGGAAATTTCTCATTGAAAGCTGAAGATCAATTATGATTACAATTGGATGAATTGATTCTCAATTATGTCTATTGACAGCTATATATACAATGTAGCCGTATCATACTAGTTTGTTAACTAACTAACCGACTCCTATAGCAATGTAATCGTTCTAACCGCTTTTCTAAACATGTGTTTGACTTAATGTCTTAGTGAAGTTTGAGCTTCATTGCTTCCATAATAAATGCAACAACAACATTAGTTAATTGCTGTAATAATTTCCATTGCTCATCATTCTTCTTTTGGTCCCCATGATGACTTAATTCTGCTTTCATCTGAAGGGTTACTTTTGAAATACACACGCAGAAGTCAACCAAGCATAGACATGGAACCTATTTTTAGTGCTCGATAATGATTTAGACTCCAGTCTATCATCTCGGGTCAAAGCAAGTCTTCAGACTCTTTGAACGTTTACAAAAGGTACTTACTAGTGTTGAATGGTGCTACACATTTCTAGAAAAAGAAAAGAAATATCTAGATTGTATGAAAATTCTAGAAATGCATCCTAGTGTAGAAGCTTCTAGTTGTGTGTAAGAGTCTAGATAAATATTGCTACACTAAAATGGAAGCTACTAGAAGCATGTAGTATCTGGTAGTGATTACTCAAAATTAAGAAAGGACTAGAAAACTCCATTAGACACTTGAACTATCCAATGGGGGCTATAAATAGCACCACCACCATGTACTTAAGTAACTAAGCAACCAAACATTCAAACAATCAATACAATAAAATTCCTTTCTCCAATTTCTCCAACTTATCAATTCTTTTCCATCTCACACTCATCATCCTAGCCTTCTCCATTCAACCTTCTACAAAAATTCTAACAAGTGGTATCAGAGCAAGGTTTCGACACAACTACAACTGGGCGAAATCAACATCATGGCAGATTACACACTCCGCTCATCCATTCCAGTTCCAATTTTCCGAGGTGAAAATTTTGACTATTGGTTCATTAAAATGAGAACCTACTTTTGTGCTCAAGATTTATGGGATATCGTAAGTAAGGGATTTAGCATCCCCGACGACATCTCAAATTTATCTACCGCACAAAAGAAAGAACTCAAGGAGAATCAACATAAAGATGCTCAAGCATTATTAGCCCTTCAGTTAAGCTTGACTGAAGAATTGTTTCCGAGAATCATGAGTGCCAAGACGGCTAAAGAAGCGATGGATAAGTTGCAGGAGGAGTTTCAAGGCAATGAAAAGGTACGAGTCTCAAAACTCCATGCATTGAGGAGAAATTTCGAGAATTTAAAAATGAAAGATTCAGAGAATGCTAAAGACTACTACACAAGAGTAGATTCATTAGCAAATCAATTGCGGGCGAATGGAGAAGACATCCCAGAGAAGAAAATTGTGGAAAAAATATTAATTACCTGTACAGAAAAATATGATCCAATCATTACGGCTATTGAGCAGTCAAAAGATTTGGAAAAATTGTCTGCTTCAGAATTGATGGGGTCTTTAGAAGCTCATGAACATAGATTGGAAAGGCGTCACGAAGGCACAACTGAAAATGCTTTTCAATCTAAGTTCAAAACTCCGTCACAAAAATCAAAACAAAATGATTGGAGATCAAATGAAGGTTCTAAAAATACAGAGCCTCCAAACAAAACATTTTCTCCTTGCGGTATATGCAAGAGAAAAAGCCATTTGGAGAAAGACTGTTGGTTTAAAGGAAAACCACAATGCAAAAATTGCAAGAAATTTGGTCACGTCGAGAAGGTATGTCGATCAAAAAGGAATCATCAAGCTAACTTTTCTGAAGAAAAGGACGTCGAAGACAATATCTTCTATGCCTGTCAAGTAGCAACAGAGGAAAAGAAAGATACATGGTATCTTGACAGTGGTTGCAGCAATCACATGACAAAAGATGAATCTATATTTTGCCATCTTGAAAAATTCAAGACAAATATTAAGATAGGAAATGGCGAATTTATGGAGGCTACAGGAAAAGGCACTATTGTCATTAACACAAAGAAGGGCAAGAGATACATAAATGAGGTGCTCTTGGTTCCGAGTATAGATCAAAATCTATTGAGTGTCGGGCAAATGATGGAGAAAGGATACTCGTTGCATTTTGAAGGAGATTCTTGTACAATATATGATAAAAAAGATAAATCCTTCAAATTGCAAAAATAAAAATGAAGGAAAACGATGCTTTCCGATCCAATGGAGTTATGCAAGAGATGTCGCAATGAAGGCACAAGTTGACGACTCGTGGTTATGGCACAGAAGGCTTGGTCACTTCAATTTCAATGGATTAAAAATACTACATCATAAGAACATGATGAAAGATCTCCCGACTATAAAGGCACCCGATCGTGTTTGTGAAGGATGCATGCTCGGGAAACAACATCGACAACCATTTCCTGTCGGAAAAGCTTGGAGAGCGAAGGAGCCATTAGAATTGGTGCACACAGACGTTTGTGGCCCAATGCGCACTCCTTCACATGAACAAAATAGGTACTTCATTCTCTTCATTGATGATTTTACCAGAATGACATGGGTTTATTTTATGCGTGAAAGATCGCAAGTATATGAAATATTTAAGAAATATAAGGCCTATGTCGAGAAACAAAGTGGTCACTACATGAAGACCATAAGAAGTGACCGCGGCAAAGAATACACATCTAAAGAATTCAACAAGTTCTGTGAAGATGAAGGCGTGGAGCATCAATTGACAGTTGGATACGCTCCAGAACAAAATGGTGTATCGGAACGCAAAAATAGAACCGTTATGGAGACAGCAAGAGCTATGCTAATGGAGAAAGCACTTCCGAAAACATTCTGGGCAGAGGCAGTGCATACTGCAGTCTACTTGCTAAACAGATGTCCAACCAAAGCCGTTCAGGACAAAACACCATTCGAAGCCTGGAGCGAGCGAAAGCCATCAGCAAAGCATCTTAGAGTCTTCGGCTCCATCTGTTATGTTCACATTCCAAAAGAGAAAAAGGAGTAAGTTGGATGAAAAGATAGAGAAAGGGATTTTCTTAGGCTATAGTACACAATCAAAAGGTTACCGTGTTTATAGCTTAAGAACAAGAAAGCTTATTGTCAGCCGAGATGTTGAATTTGACGAGGATGCAAGCTTCAATTGGGAAACAGAGGAAGTTGAAAGGAAAACTATTAATATGGCACCACTTCTACGAACCAACGAAGAAGACAACCGTCAACCGGAATCACCAGCCCACGCTATCATTGAAGAAACACCACAAGATGAAGGTTCTTCTCCAGAGACACCACCAAGGAAAACAAAATCCTTGAGTGAGATATATGAGAGATGCAATCTCACCTTGATAGAACCAGGAAGTTATGAAGAAGCTTCCAAAGAAGAAGTTTGGAGAAAAGCAATGGAAGAAGAAATTAAGATGATAAACAAGAATGAAACATGGGAGCTAGTAAGTCCATCTCCAGACAAAGAGGTCATCGGTGTTAAGTGGGTCTATAAAACAAAGCTTAATCCCGATGGCTCAATCCAAAAACACAAAGCAAGGCTTGTAGCCAAAGGCTACTCTCAACAGTTTGGAGTGGATTACAACGAGACATTTGCTCTGTTGCCCGATTGGATACGATACGTGCATTAATTGCCCTCTCTGCACAAAAAGGATGGAAAATCCATCAGCCGGATGTTAAATCAGCATTTCTCAATGGATACCTTGAGGAAGAAATTTACGTGGAGCAGCCTCAAGGATTTATCGTGAAAGGAGAAGAAGACAAAGTACTAAAGTTAAAGAAAGCTTTATATAGGCTCAAGCAAGCCCCACGGGCTTGGTATAGCGTAATTGATAATTACTTCATCACGCAAGGTTTTAGGAGGAGCAAAAGCGAGCCTACACTTTACATTAAGACACGAGATTCAAGTGACGGACTTATTGTTTCCTTATACGTTGATGATCTCATCTTTACGGGAAACAATGAGGACATGATCAAGAGTTTTAGACAAGACATGATGAAGACGTTCGAAATGACAGACTTGGGATTAATGCACTACTTCCTTGGAATCGAGGTAAACCAAAAAGAAAATGGGATTTTCATTTCCCAAAAGAAATATACAGATAGTCTTCTTGAAAAGTTCAAGATGAAAGGGTGCAAGAGTGTTGCAACTCCACTTGAAAGCAAAGCACTCAAGAGTGAAGATGGCACGCCAATGGCAGATTGTACGGTCTACCGGCGTCTCATTGGAAGTTTACTCTATCTAACAACTACAAGACCTGACATTATGTTTGCAACAAGTTATCTCTCAAGGTTCATGCAATGCCCAAGTCAAGTTCACTTGGAGCAGCTAAAAGAGTGCTAAGGTATCTACAAGGCACAAAGGATTATGGGATTTGGTATGGATCCAGTCCTGACTCAAAATTGATTGGGTACACTGATAGCGATTGGGCAGGATCATCAGATGATAAAAGCACATCCGGCTATGCATTCACTTTGGGCTCGGGAATATTCTCTTGGGCAACAAAAAAGCAAGACACAATTGCACTATCAACAGCAGAAGCAGAATATGTAGCAGCAGCATTGACAACATGCCAAGCTATATGGCTCAAACGCATACTTGAGGACATGGGGGAGCCTCAAGAAGAAGCAACATTGATCTACTGTGACAACAATTCGGCAATTTCAATGGCGAAAAACCCAGATTTCACAACAAGACTAAGCACATAAGAATCAAGTACCACTTCATCAGAGAAGCTGTGGCCAATAAAGAAATAGAAGTCATGCATTGCAGGAGTGAAGAACAGTTAGCCGACATATTCACAAAAGCACTATCAAGAGACAAGTTCGAGCTATTACGAGAAAAGATTGGTGTCATTGAAATGTGTACCAAGGAGGAGTGTTGAATGGTGCTACACATTTCTAGAAAAAGAAAAGAAATATCTAGATTGTATGAAAATTCTAGAAATGCATCCTAGTGTAGAAGCTTCTAGTTGTGTGTAAGAGTCTAGATAAATATTGCTACACTAAAATGGAAGCTACTAGAAGCATGTAGTATCTAGTAGTGATTACTCAAAATTAAGAAAGGACTAGAAAACTCCATTAGACACTTGAACTATCCAATGGGGGCTATAAATAGCACCACCACCATGTACTTAAGTAACTAAGCAACCAAACATTCAAACAATCAATATAATAAAATTCCTTTCTCCAATTTCTCCAACTTATCAATTCTTTTCCATCTCACACTCATCATCCTAGCCTTCTCCATTCAACCTTCTACAAAAATTCTAACAACTAGATTATCCATCAACACAGTGTCACTTCTGATAGTATGAATCGAACCCACAATTTTATCGAATAGGTGACTCGTTTTTACCGGCTGAACCAACTCATGTTGGCAAGGTGCTTGCCATTTTTTTGATCTTGTATTTGCCTAGCTTGTAAGTTCACCTTTCATATTAATTCTAGCTATGACCTTTCAGCTTTGCTATTTTGAGGCTCTATTATATATATATATGTGCTGAGTGTACACCTCCAGAGATCCAGAGAGTATTACATGTGCTGAGTGTACACCTCCAGTGAATCGGGGAGTGTCAGTTAATTAGTTAAGCCGTCGGTTACAATTTCTTTAAAATCCTGCCTATAAAAACCCCCCGCCTCGATCTTCATGTCAACTACCTGTCGTCTAATTATTTTTCCTCTCCTCTCCGCATTCCGATTGTATAATGGCGGCTCCGGAGGAGGCATGGAGGAATGCAGCGCCGGACCAAAGAAGGGCAGCCGTGGATTCGGCAACAGCGGAGGAAAGGGAAATTGCAGCGGCGGCGGAAGAGGCTGGTCGTCGATCAGAATTAATCATGAAACCCCACCATTCGCTCTTGAACGCAAGTTCAAGTTCTCGGTCTTTGTCCACCAACTCCCAACGTCAGCCGGACAACGTTCAGGTCTGCTCTTTTTTTTGAATTTCTTTCTTGGTTCTGAAAGTTATATTCTATCCATTTTTTATATGATATTATCCCTTAGTAATTTCAATCTTGAATCATCAAGAAAAAAGAACTTTGAATCAGCGGCAAGAAATGGAAGTATCACATTAGAATTGGGGAAATTTAATTTATGCCTTTTTTTTTTTTTTTTTTTTGTACCTTTTAGTTTTGTGTTACAAGATATATATATATTTTTGATCGATACAAGATAAAGAAATGTGATTTTCATTCTAGTTTTTTATGTAATCCATGTTCTTACCCCTTATACATTTTTATTTTATAGGCCCTCGTAAAAGATTTCGACGACTGTGCACTACACGTTAATTATTTTACTCTTCAGGTAATATTTGTTTTCTTTTCATTCTGAGTGATTTTGCAATTAATTAATCGACTTTAATTTAGGACAATTTGGACTATTGTAGATATTGTATTACTTTCATTAAAAGAGAATTAGTTGAAAATATGAAATGTTTTTTTAATTATGTACATATTCAGTCTGGTGTTTATGCTGACGGTGACAATACAAAGTTTCCACATCAGCACAGGTGTAAATGCAATGGACGTAATGTATATATATGTATATGTGTGTGTACTTTTGAGAAGGCAAAATCTATGCTGAAACAAACTCATTAAAGTGGTTACCAAGTCAATTGCTCATTTTCCCAAATTATCAACATAAAAAATTCCCAGTTTATATCACACAATATTCAAAGATTAGTCTATTTGCCCTTCAAAATAATAAAAAATAATAATAATTTGTTACTTCTAAGTATGAAATTTTATTAACTTATGGGTACAAAAGGTACAAGCATATATAATATATATAACAGATCATCATGTTAAGAAAGGTCATTAATTACCTACTTTTGACGTACTTTTGCCTACTATATATGTTTGTATGCAGGGTCATATGTACATCTTTCCTCGTTACATTAGCTTTCATGGCAATGACATCTCTGGATGTGTGACTCAGGTTTGGCTCTGGATAAGATATGATTGATTCTCTTTGTTTGTTTGCTTGCTTTTTATTAATTAGTGTTCTTTATGTAATCTCTGGGGCATGGGTAGCAGGGTAGTGCAACAAGAAACTACAACTCAAAAACAGCAGAATCAGAAAAATTGAAAGTACTGAATGAATAAAGAACTTCCTTTAATTTGGCAGATATAGAAAAAACTAAAAAGAATCTACCTTTTTTTTTTTTTGGCTATACCATTATGGAAACCTTATATATAGGGAGTAGGTCTTTATTAGAAAGGACCGTCGGACCAACAAATTAAGCATCATGCAACTCAGTGGAACTCTTACAGCATGCTAGCTCTGTATATTTTGTTGGTAGATCAACTGAACTCCTTTCCTTCCCAAAACTATCTTAATAGCAGTAGGTAATTAATGTAGGGTTGACCTCAGTATATATCGAACGTCCCATCCTCAATGACAAGATATATTGATCCCATGTTTTGAAGATACTTATCAACCGACAACCGGAAGATGATGATATGACCACTACATCGAGTCACTATACACTCATATATGATGACACTGAAATATGATCAGTATAGCTGTATAGGTCTCACTCATATATTGATCAATGGTGTACGAGTTTACGTATTGTAGCTTAGTTTAGTTTTGTGGCATGCACAATGCTATAGTGATGAGTCCTTGTCTGAGCTTCTTTCACGCTGTGTCTCATCCGGTATCTATAGTTTTGTGGCATGCACAATGGCAATGCTATAGTGATGAGTCCTTGTCTGAGCTTCTTTCGCGCGTGTCTCATCTGGTATCTATAGTACGTAGCTTAGTTTTGTGGCACACATTTGATATCATAATAATACTTAAACAAAAGCGTCACAAAAACGAGCATAACTCATTATGTCTAATTTGTTCTCCAGAGAATCATCAATTTTCATGAGATTTCGGCCGTTGTCAAGTTACCAGGTGTGATCTGCAAACATCCTGCAGCTATCAAGATTATAGCCGCTGGACAGGAGGTATTTACATGAATATCTATCTCTCTCTCTCTATATATATATATATATACCAATATTGTCTAACAGTAGTTTCTTTTTTCCCCTTTGTTTTTACAGTACATCTTCTCGTTTGCTTCAAGAGAAGATGCTTTTAGAATTATAATTGAAGCTTGGCAACACCCTATCATCGTAAGTAAAGTAGTTTTAATATTCTTTAAATTTGTGGTAACTACGGTTTAATATTCTGTGTAAATAAAAATAACAAGTTTTATTGTGATTTTTTTTCTAGTCAAATGGAACCAGCCGAGTCACCAACTATGTCCAACATGGACGTCTCAATGAAGTGCAGGAAAAACCAGCATATTATTCATTATGGTATGGTAATTTTTTGGATTATTTTTTTTAACAGCGGTTTATGATCTGGTAAAAAAAATAACATTAAGTAAGGACCAACTTGTTATAAAAAAAAAAGCTATAGCTAGCTAGGGGTATGTCATCGCAGTAGTTATACGGCCTCTCAGGTCTTCTGATGTCTTTTGCTTTTTCTGTATATATGTCTGGTTCAATGTGTGTGTAACGTGTGTTTTGCATGAATATGACTACAGGGACCCGTATGCAGTAGAGCAAGAAGAATATGTTGGTGATCAACTTAAACCGTTGGCTCCGGATCCACCGTCTAGTTCGTTGGATGCAAGTGAAAAACAGGCTGAGTATGTTGGTGATCAACTTAAACCGTTGGCTTCGGATCCACCGTCTAATTCGTTGGATGCATGTGAAAAACAGGCTGAGTATGTTGGTGATCAACTTAAACCGTTGGCTCCGGATCCACCGTCTAGTTCGTTGGATGCAAGTGAAAAACAGGCTGAGTATGTTGGTGATCAACTTAAACCGTTGGCTCCGGATCCACTGTCTAGTTCGTTGGATGCAAGTGAAAAGCAGGCTGAGTATGTTGGTGATCAATTTAAACCGTTGGGTCCGGATCCACCGTCTAGTTCGTTGGATGCAAGTGAAAACCAGGCTGAGTATGTTGCTGATCATCTTAAACCGTTGGCTCCGGATTCACCGTCTAGTTCGTTGGATGCAAGTGAAGAACAGGCCGAGTATGTTGGTGATCAACTTAAACCGTCGGCTCCGGATCCACCGTCTAGTTCATTGGATGCAAGTGAAGAACAGGCCGAGTATGTTGGTGATCAACTTAAACCGTCAGCTCCGGATCCACCGTCTAGTTCGTTGGATGCAAGTGAAAAACAGACAAGACAGCAGACAACTCAAAGGAATTATTACTATCTTACGATCATCATCGGCATTATGCTCATCGGAGGATTCCTTCTTTTTTGGTCGCACTGGATCGAGGATGATAAAGCATAAAGAAGCCCAATGTACAAGCCCAATGTAGCCCAGCCCAGGTTCATGACTTCTTCGTTCCCTTCAGTTCCCTTCAGCATCACAAAGGATTAAAGATACTTGGGAAACAAGTTGAAGATTCAGGATATTCATGGAATATTCCCTAGTCGATTAGAATATTCCCAGAATATTCCTCTGTTGACCGGAATATTCTGAGAATATTCCCTCCTTGCATCATTCTGTACATAACCGACTTCACATTAGTATAAATAGACTGTAACAGTGATCAAAATATATATGAGAAATAAAATAATACTTGTTTGATATTTTCTACATGGTATCAGAGATATAGGTTGAATACCTGTTTTTCTTTCCATGGCAAATCAGCAGCAAATTGCCCCCATCAGTCCCTATTACCTTCATCCTAATGAAAATCCTTCATTAGTACTAGTTCAACCACCACTTGCTGGAAATAACTATCACGCCTGGTCTCGTTCTATGAGAATGGCTCTTATGTCGAAAAACAAGCTGGGATTCATCAATGGCAATCTACCAGCACCTCCTATCAATGATCCAGATCATCATGCATGGGAACAATGTGATAGCATGGTGTTATCTTGGCTACTCAATTCTGTTTCAGGATCTATAGCACACAGCGTTATGTGGCTAAACTCAGCAAGAGAAGTATGGCTTGATATCCAGGAGAGGTTTTCTCATGGTGATTACTTCCGATTATCAGACCTGTTGGAAGAAGTTAATTCAGTAAGGCAAAATGATTTGTGTGTCACAGATTATTATACAAAACTCAAGATACTATGGGAGGAACTACTGATTCTGAGGCCTTATCCTAACTGTACTTGCAATCCTATATGTAATTGTGGAGCAATCAGAGTTTATAGAGATTATTTTGAGTCAGAATGCGTTATTAGGTTCCTAAAAGGACTCACTGAAAGTTTTGCACCTGTTAAAGCACAAGTGATGCTTATGAATCCATTGCCACCTATTAACCAAGTGTTTGGCATGGCCATAAAGCATGAGAGACAGCTCAGCTATTGCATAGGTCATCCTGACAGGCTTGACAATCCTGTCATGGCAGTCCAGAGGTCTAATTCTGGTCAAAACAGTATACCTACTGGCAGCACACAATTTCCAAAAAGACCTCTCTCTGGAAATAGAAATTTCCAATGCAACTACTGTGGTTTACAAGGACATACAGAAGATAGATGTTATAGAAAGCACGGTTTTCCCTCTGGTGGCAGGGGAAGGGGCAGAAACAATAACATGGCAGGCAGGGGAGGCAAGATTGCTGCCAATAATGTTGATACTACTGAAGATCTTCAGTCAGAGCCATCATATCAAACAAACACTTTCAATTTTACTCAGGAACAGTTGGATGAACTTAGAAATTTGTTAAATGTTGCACCTGCTGCTGGCATCAAGGATGAAACAGAACACATGGTTAATCAGGCAGCTGTTCTAAGTGCAAATTTTGGACAACAGGCTGGTAAGCATGGTGGTAAGTTTGCAAGTTTTATCTCAAAACAGTGGATTATAGATTCCGGTGCATCAGATCATATTACATGTGATCTTAATATCCTTCATTCCTATCATCCTATTCATGCTATTCATGTTACTTTACCAAATGGAAATACTACCACAGCTACTCACAGAGGCACAGTTCAATTAAGTAACAAACCGATTCTGTATAATGTCCTCTATATACCTAACTTCAGACACAACCTTATATCCCTTAGTAAATTGCAGTATAACAAGTCCTTGTGTGTTGTTTTTACCGCTAATTTTTGCCTCATCCAGAACATATGACCAAGATGCAGATTGGATTAGCTAAACAAGTCCATGGACTCTATTACCTTCTTCCTGAACACCACCATTCCATATCCAGCTCCAACACATGTGATCAGCTTGCCAATAAATCCAGTTTTTCTATGCTTTGTAATAAGTCTGAAGCTTACATATGGCATCTTAGGTTAGGGCACATGTCCAATAAAGTTGTCAATGATGTAAAGCTTATAGAGCCAAAAGTCAGTTCTTATGAAATAAGTGATTGTACTATCTGTCATCTTTCTAAACAAAAGAAATTGTCCTTTCCTTTAAGTAACTCAATGGCAAAAACAGCTTTTGACATTATCCATGTGGACATTTGGGGCCCATATAGGCAAGCTACTATCTACAATGAACACTATTTTTTGACCATAGTTGATGATTTTACCAGGTATACCTGGGTTTTCCTACTTAAAAATAAATCTCAAGCTAGTACCACTGTCAAACAGTTTTGTGCTTTCACACAGACTCAGTTTCATAAACAGATCAAAGTACTGAGATCTGATAATGGCCAAGAATTTTCTCTAAAAGATTTCTATGCAGTTCATGGCATAATACATCAAACTACCTGTGTTCATACTCCAGAACAAAATGGAATCGTTGAGAGAAAACATCAACACATACTAAATGTAGCTAGAGCTTTAAAAATTCAGTCCAATGTACCCATATCATACTGGGGATTTTGCATTCAGCATGCAGTTAATCTAATCAACCTAACTCCATCTCATAAAATACAACATCAGACACCTTACCAAAGGCTTTTCAACAGTATTCCTTCATACTCTAACCTCAAAGTCTTTGGATGTCTAGCCTTTGCCAGCACCCCTACTCAATCCAGAACCAAATTTGATGACAGAAGTGTGCCTTGTGCATTCCTAGGGTATCCTCCAAATGTTAAAGGGTACATATTGTTAAATCTTAAAACTCAAAACATTCTCATATCTAGGAATGTGTTATTCCATGAACATATCATTCCTTTCAATCTCAAACCTACAAACAGTTCTCACCCTTCATCATATTCATATCCATTACCAGCATGCCACTCTCCTTTACCCTTTGATCTTACCACACCATCTATGCATCTAGATCACACACCATCAGCTGAACCAACCACCCCACCCTCCAACCATTTCAATCCTGAGTTCTCACCCAATCAAGCATCCACACAGCCCTCAGCATCCAGTCCAAGTTCCACACATACAAACCCCAGTCATTCTCATACTCCATCATCTACTTCATCATCCACACTTGATCCAGTACATTCCAACTCCAATCATCCCAGTACCTCTTCCTCACCTATCCAATCATCACCATCACACCCAGTACAACCTCTCAGATATTCTTCTAGGGTCTCAAAGGCACCCACTTACCTTCAAGACTATGTTTGTAATCACACCACAACTTCCACTACCAAATATCCTATTCAAAATTACATGTCTTATGACCTGTTAGCACCTAACTATAAGAAGCTTGTGTTGAGTGTGAATATTGCAGATGAACCAACCTCCTATCAACAGGCTGTCCAAGATGAAAAGTGGAGGCAAGCCATGGAGGCTGAAATCAGTGCATTACAGAACAATAATACCTGGGATGTGGTCTCTTTACCTCCAGGGAAAAAGGCTATAGGGTGCAGATGGGTATACCGGATTAAATATCTGCCTGATGGGGCCATTGAACGATACAAGGCCCGTCTGGTGGCAAGGGGCTATACACAACAATTGGGGGTGGATTACACTGATACATATGCACCAGTGGCAAAGCTTACAACAGTCAGACTTCTCATGGCTGTTGCAGCAGCAGCAGGCTGGCATTTAGAGCAACTTGACATCAACAATGCCTACTTACATGGTGAACTATCTGAAGAAGTGTTTATGCAACTACCTCCTGGATTTCATACCTCAGTACCTCACCCAGTATGCAAATTAAAAAAGTCACTCTATGGCCTCAAACAAGCAGGCCGCCAGTGGAATATAAAGCTCACATCTTATCTCTTGGGCCTAGGTTTCAATCAATCAAGGAGTGACTACAGCTTATTCACTCGAGGACAACATCACAATTTTATTGCCTTACTTATCTACGTTGATGATATCCTTGTGGCTAGCCCTACTTCTAGCTTGATCAATGAAATCAAGTCCAAACTGGATACCACATTCAAAATCAAAGATTTGGGAAAGGTTCATTACTTCCTAGGGGTTGAAATTGCAAGAGGACCAAAGGGCATTACCTTATCTCGGAGGAAGTACACACTCGATCTGCTACATGCATATGGACTTCTGGCTTGTAAACCCGCTTCTACCCCCATGGCTACAAGTTGTAAACTTGCCAAGGATGACTCTCCTCATCTATCGGACAGTTCTGGCTATCGTAGCCTGGTCGGAAAGTTGATTTATCTGACCTTCACACGACCGGACATCAGTTATGCCGTTCAACAGTTGTCCCAGTTCCTTGATTGTCCCACCATGAATCATCAGCAAGCGGCAATTCGACTTCTACGATTCCTCAAGGGTGCCCCTGGCCAAGGCTTGCTTTATCCCACAGCTACAGATTCATCTCCAATCTCCCTCAAAGCATATTCCGATTCTGACTGGGCCGGCTGTCCTGATACCCGTCGATCTACAACCGGGTGGTGTATTTTTATGGGAAAATCGTTGATATCATGGAAAGCCAAGAAGCAATCCACGGTTTCCCGGAGCTCGGCCGAGGCAGAGTACCGAGCACTAGCCTCCACTTCATGTGAATTACAATGGATTGTGTATCTGATGCAAGATTTGGGCTTAAAGCCCACTTTACCTATTCCATTATACTGTGATAACCAGAGTGCTTGTTACATTGTGGAAAACCCGGTGTTTCACGAACGGACCAAGCATATTGAATTAGACTGTCATTTCATCCGTGAGAAGTTTCAAGCTGGACTCCTCCTTCCTACGTCCATATCCACTACTCATCAGCTGGCCGATATTTTCACGAAACCATTGGATGGACCACGTTTTACTCACTTATCTGCTCAACTCGGTACCTATTCAATCTTCCCGAAGTCCAGCTTGCGGGGGGGTGATAAAGCATAAAGAAGCCCAATGTACAAGCCCAATGTAGCCCAGCCCAGGTTCATGACTTCTTCGTTCCCTTCAGTTCCCTTCAGCATCACAAAGGATTAAAGATACTTGGGAAACAAGTTGAAGATTCAGGATATTCATGGAATATTCCCTAGTCGATTAGAATATTCCCAGAATATTCCTCTGTTGACCGGAATATTCTGAGAATATTCCCTCCTTGCATCATTCTGTACATAACCGACTTCACATTAGTATAAATAGACTGTAACAGTGATCAAAATATATATGAGAAATAAAATAATACTTGTTTGATATTTTCTACAGAGGATGTGGACCTTTAGGGATATATTTCCTCCCTGTCTTTTTTTCATTTTTTCATTTTTTCATTTTTTTAGCAATGTGACAGCCATGCAGCTATGTGATATATTGTAACACCCTCGTTTTGAATACTTTGGATATAGATCATATTTACTCGTTATTTGTTGATAGCATATATATAAATACTATATGGAAAATACGTGCAACATGCAAGTGTGTACAACGTGGTTCAGTTTTGTAATTGATGAGTGGAATTTTTGGATAAGAATTACAAGATGAGGACCTAATATTATTATCAAAGGTTAGCTAGTCACTATAAAAGCTATACTATTGTATTTGTATCCCTGTATATATTTTCTACTATATCTTATTTATGTGGGATCGGGGCGAGGGATCCTCACGGTTAGGATTTAACCGTTTTTTTTATACTATCTTGCTAACATACAATATATCTTAACATATTTAGTGGCCGTACGTACCGTGGAACTCATTGCTTGTTATGCGCATGTTTATTATAAGTGTTATGGTCATAAGCATTCCACCGACCCATTGTTCTACCAGTTATATACTGAATTTTAGCGTGCAATTGTAAGTACTCTTTATTCTTCCTATGGTGAAATGCAGCAACACATCTGTGAATATTTCAAATTTCAAATTCCAAATTTTGTACTTTGTTTTTTATGGGGAGAATAGCCTATTGTTTTTTAGATTTCCCTGCCTTAGATCTTTGTTAGGTTTTGAATTGTTTCTTTTGAACCTTGTTGAATATCAGTGCAATGATTTGAAGGAATGTGTTTATTGAATAACAAAGGAGCTATATATATAGCCATGATTTACATAAGAAGCATAACAAACTTAACACTCTTTTAGGAAGTAGTGCGGCAACTAGATAATAAGAAAAGGACTAAGTCTACTTAGTCATGGCCCTAGAAAATAGGACACATTATTAACTGAAAAGGACTGAGTCAAACTAAATTTAAATGCTAACATTCCCTCCCTTAAGCTAAATATACTGATTTAGCTTATCTTTCCAGCTTCAAACATTCCCAACATGCTCCTGAATCTCTCAAACTGATCCAATTTGAGAGGCTTTGTCATAATGTCAGCAATCTGATCTTGAGTACTGCAGTAATTGAGTTCAATAACTCCATCATTCACCAGGTCTCTTAGAAAATGAAACCTAACATCAATGTGTTTGCTCTTGCCATGAAACACAGGATTTCTTGATAGCTTGATTGTAGAACTGTTATCACACATAATCACTGTGTTAGTCTTCTTCTCTATTCCCAGTTTTTCAAGAATTCTCTTAAGCCACACACATTGGCAGGCACACAATGCAGCAGCTATATATTCAGCCTCTGTAGTGGATAGTGCAACCACTGGTTGCTTCTTTGAAGACCATGACACTGCTCCTGACCCCATAAAAAACACATAGCCAGAGGTACTTTTCCTATCATTTAGGTCACCAGCATAGTCACTGTCTGTATAGCCAACCAGCCTGAAGTTTGCAGCTTTTCTTTTGTACAAAATTCCTAGCTCAGTGTGCCTTTTAAGTACCTGAGCATCCTCTTTGCAGCAAGCCAGTGCATCATAGTTGGATTGGCCATAAACCTACTGATTAGGCTTACAGAATACACTAGGTCTGGTCTAGTAACTGTGAGATACATCAAACTTCCAACCACCTGCTTGAATAAGGTTTCATCAACCCTAGTTCCTCCTTCATCTTTAGTCAGCTTGGTTCCTAAAACCACAGGATTTCTTACAGCATTGCTTTCCAGCATTCCAAATCTTGCTAGAAATTCTTGAGCATATCTCTTTTGGCATACAAATATCCCTTCTGTGCAGTGTTTGACTTCAATTCCCAGAAAATACCTCATTTTACCCAAGTCAGACATTTCAAATTCTCTCATCATTGAGTGTTTAAATTCTTCACACATACCTGCATCATTTCCAGTATAAATGAGATCATCCACATACAAACTTACTAGCAGAACCTTGTCTCCTTTGGACTTTGTGAATAAAGTGTGCTCATGAGGGCATCTTTCAAAATTTTCTTTAATGAAATAGGCCTCAATTCTACTGAACCAAGCCCTTGGCGCTTGTTTGAGGCCATACAAGGCCTTTCTGAGTTTGTATACCTTGATTTCTTCCCCCTTTTTTACAAACCCTTCTGGTTGTTGGACAAAGACTTCCTCTTTAAGTTCTCCATGAAGAAAGGCACTTTTTACATTGAGCTGAAAGATTTCTAGTCAAATTGGGCAGCTGATGCAATAAGAACCCTAATTGTATCAAGTCTGGCCACAGGAGCAAAAACCTCAGTGTAATCCACTCCATGTTTCTGTGCATATCCCTTGGCCACTAGTCTGGCTTTAAATTTGTCCACTTCTCCTGCTTCATTCAATTGTGTTTTAAATATCCACTTCACTCCAATGGTTTGTCCCCCTTCAGGTAGAATTGTGAGTTCCCAAGTTTGATTCTTCTCAATTGCCTCTATTTCTGCTTTCATGGCATTTCTCCATTTTTGATCTTGTATGGCATCAGCAAAAGTGACTGGATCTTGTTCAGTCACCATCAGTGCACTTAGCTGTGCCTCCTCTTCTTCATGTCCTGTTTCAAAATCACTCATCCATGCTGGTGCTCTTTTCTGCCTAATTTCCCTCCCTTGAGCCAAACTACTGGGTGTAGTATGACTCTGAGGAGTTGGCTCATCGGTTGTGATGACTGGTGGTTCTTCATTTGTGTCTGCCTCACTATCTTCATCAGGCCAAACAAGAACATCTTGCCTGTTTTCCTCTTCAGTTCTGCCCCAGTCCCATCCAACATTTTCTTCAAACACCACATCTCTACTGATTATAATGGTCTGTGTGGCAGGATCATATAATCTCCATGCCTTTGATTCATCACTTACTCCAAGGAATACACATTTCCTGCTTTTGTCATCAAGCTTGCTTCTTTTCTGATCAGGAATGTGCACATGAGCAATACAACCAAAAATACGAAAATAATTTACCATTGGTGTAGTCCCTATCCATGCTCCTTGTGGTGTTTGATTGTCTAATGATGCAGTGGGACTCCTATTCTGCACATGAACACACCATCTCACAGCTTCTGGCCAGAAAGCCCTAGGAACCTGTTTTTCTGCCAACATAGATCTCACAGAATTCATTATGGTCCTGTTTTTCCTCTCAGCTATGCCATTTTGCTGAGGGGTAAAAGCAGCTGTTAATTGCTTGTTAATGCCTTGAGAATGACAAAACTCTATGAATTCATTGGAGTTGAATTCCCCACCTCTGTCAGTTCTTAAACCTGCTATGTGCTCACCTGTCTCCTTTTCAACAAGAGCTTTGAATCTTTTAAACATCTTCAAAGCTTCTGACTTCTCATGCAAAAAGTACACCCAATTTTTCCTTGTCAGATCATCAATTAAGGTCAAAAAGTACCTTTTGTTGCTGTTTGAGATTGGTGTGATTGGCCCACAAATGTCTGAGTGCACAAGTTGTAATTTGTGAGATGCTTTCCATGTACTCTTCTTAGGTATGGAGTCTCTGTGTTGCTTCCCTATTAGACATGTAGGACATATCTCATCTGTGCTCTTTAGATCTGGCAAACCATCCACCATTCCTTTTGATGAGAGAGTCTGTAGCCCTTTGTAATTTAGGTGACCAAATCTGCATTGCCATTTATGAAGTTCTTTGTCTGTGATGACCTCACTTTGCATACACCTAATGCTATCGGCCACCATTGAAACTGTCAGGCAGAACATTCTGTTTTTGCTCATCTGTGTTTGCATGATGAGCCCCTTTTGTTTGTGAAACACCTTGCATTCTCCATCTTGAAACAGGACAGATAATCCTTTTTCTTGAAGTTGTCCTACACTCAATAGATTACTCTTTAATTCTGGAACATAGTAGACATTGGAGATTACCTGAGTTGTTCCATTTAGCTGTATTCTGATGTTGCCTTTTGCTGTTACAACCATCTTGGCATTGTTCCCTAATTTAACAGTTTTTGTAAGGCCATCCTCTGTTATCTCACAAAACCATAGCTTGTTGCCTGTCATGTGATTGCTGCATCCTGAGTCTAGGAACCATAACTCATTCTTTCTTGACTCCTGAGTTTCTTCATATGCCATTAACAGAAGCTCTTCTCCTTCTTCTACTTCTGTGTAATTTGACCATTCTGGGCATTCATACTGGAAATGCCCTAACTTATGGCACTTATAGCACTCAACTGTGGATTTGTTGATTGGTTGCCTCCCTCTGCCTCTGCCCCGACCACCTCTGGAGGAGTTTCTACCCCTTCCTCTACTGGATCCTTCATTTGTCCCAGCTTTCAGGACTTGTTCTTCCTCTTGAATGGCTTGCATTCGATGCTCATGAACCAATAGACTTCCATGTAGTTCATCTATGCTCAAATTATCCAGATCATTGGCTTCTTCTATGGAACACACAACATATGAATATTTTGGAGTCAAAGATCTGAGAATCTTTGACACCACTATGCTTTGTTCCATCTTTTCTCCATTAGCTTTCATTTTGTTGACCACACTGAGAGTTCTCCCTACATAGCTGTCCACTTTCTCACCATCTTTCATGGACAACAATTCAAATTCCCTGCGTAGTGCCTGAAGCTGAGACCTTTTCACCTTAGTGGATCCTTGATACTTCTTTTTCATAGACTCCCAAATTCCTTTGGATGTCTCTTTGTCAAGGATTGTTTCCAGAATTTCCCTATCAATGGATTGAAATAGGAAATTCTTCACTCTTAGGTCCTTGAGTTTTGCATCCTCTACAGATTTCCTCTGTGCTTCACTAGCTGTACCTGTCCCAATTGCTGTCGTTGGAATGCCTTCTTCCACCAAACTCCATATTTCTCTACTCCTCAAGAAATTCTCCATTGTCATGGCCCAAAAATCATAATGGCCATCGAATTTTGGAATGGATGGCTGCATATACTTCTCTCCTGTTGACATTTCTTTTCTCCCTCACAAAAACACTCGTGTTTGTTTTATGTCTACTAGCTCTGATACCAAATGTTGAATATCAGTGCAATGATTTGAAGGAATGTGTTTATTGAATAACAAAGGAGCTATATATATAGCCATGATTTACATAAGAAGCATAACAAACTTAGCACTCTTTTAGGAAGTAGTGCGGCAACTAGATAATAAGAAAAGGACTAAGTCTACTTAGTCATGGCCCTAGAAAATAGGACACATTATTAACTGAAAAGGACTGAGTCAAACTAAATTTAAATGCTAACTTAGGTAAAGTAAATTCATACCACATACTGGACTATGCTTTGCTGCTTGGTGATTGTTTGATTACAATATTTGCGTTGTTTGATTACTTATTGTATCATTCTCTACAATGCATAAGGTGTAATTGGATGTCACTGCATAAAATGTTGATTAATTGGATTATGACAATTTCCGAATCTATAGTTACCAAAACATAGAATCCTTCGATTGGCTCATGACATGTTTGATATTTTGCCGCAGAGATATAACCCAAAAGATTTCTACCTTGCAATCACTCTGTTCAACGTATTTTCTGTTTTTCTTTTTTATAAAGAATCCTGAATTTGTGTTGAGTTTAAAAGGGCTTATAAAATGTTGGTGTCATTAATTAAATGTCACTTCATAAAATGTTAGTGTCATTGGATGTTCCGGTTGTTTGGGGTTAGGGACCTTATTTCCGGCTCTTCATGGGATGAGACCAAATTTAAAAACTCTTTTTGGCCCGTTGATGCCAATCAGATTCTCTCCACACCCTTGAGTTTTTGCAACTCTGCTGACTTGCTTAAATGGAAGCCTTCTTCCTCTGGTAATTTATGTTGGAATTAGCGTCCGAAAGACAATTTCTGTAATTGTTTTTATAACTAATAAATGACAGATTTATTCCCATCTTATTATTTGTTTCGTGCTTATATTTAATACACTGCTGAAAACCCAAGTCGTATCATATGTAGCTATATAACTTAGTGTGTGTGTCTCACAAGAGGATTAAGTTTATGGTGATACACTTGAACTATTAGTCTGTGGTGAACTTAATCAAGAGGATTAAGTTTATGTTGAGGCGTTTTCCGCATATCACTTTGGCTCATTTTAGTCGTAGAACTAATGTTCTTAGTCATAATGTAGCTAAGTTTGCCAAAAAAAACTCACTACTCCAGCCATTTGGACTGGATGTTTTCCTGTCTGGGTTGTTTCCTCGGTTAATGAGGAAAATGTTGCTAGATCTTTGTACCAGACCGTGTAATGTTGTTGTTTTAATGTAAATGTTTCGTTTCGGAAAAAAATAAATAACATGACATATAGAAATGATATGTGCATTACGTATTTGTGTAGTGTCATTTTCATTATATATCTTATTCTCATTGATTAAAATGATGAATCATTTATTGTGATAGGTCTCGAAACAATCAATGGTGTTGATAATATATATTGTGGATAACTAAGTAGTGGATTATCACTGCTCTAAGATATAATTATTTGGTCAGCAACTGCGTGCCATATGATGGTCTCACATTAGTTATAATATCGAGTACTTAACGAGCCGATTCAATAATGGTTATTCGTTGATCAATCAATCTCATGCATGCTAAGTTTCGGGCCTGAATTTGTAGTCGAGTCGAGTTCAAGCTTAGAAAGTATCGACTCGACTCGTCTCGATTACACTCCTAAAATAAATTGACATTTGGAGTATATATCATCAGTAAAATATAAGTAATTAAAACGTCACATGAAAATGTCACTTTATTTAAACCGAGTGCATCAGTTACATTAAATAAATAATCAAATTTACAAGCCGAATAGAGTTATATCAATTACTTGACAAGTCGAGTTTGATTTTGTCCATCTATGACTCAATCGAGCTCGAACCAAAATTGTAATCGAGTCGAGCCTTAGATATTATCGGCTTGATTATACCCCTTTACTGGTTTCACACATGCGATTCAGTAAAATATATCTCAGCTAAAACCTAAAAAGTAATTGAAACACCACGTAAAAATGTCACTTTACTCAAAACAACTATCGAGTTTACAAGCTGAGTGGAGTTATATCAAATACTTAACGGATAGAGTTCGATCTAATCTAGTTATAATTTGATCGAGAGTGAGCTAAGCTTCAATTCCGAGTATTTAGTTGAATGAAGATCTAGCTCTAAATGGATCGGTAACCAATAAGAAATTTTCAAAAGGTGGTTTTTTTTTAATAAAGACAGAGCCCACAATTACATGTTTAATTAAAGGGAGAATGAGGGAGAAGGACAGAAATATTTCATCAATTGAGTAGAAGGACAGTCTTTTGAAACTTTTGCATAAAGGACAAAACTATTTATTCACTGTCGAAATTCACTTGTGTTTGAAATTCATTGTTTAAATTCACTACCGAAATTTACTGTCGAAATTCACTAATTTTCAAAATTCATTGTCGAAATTCACTAATTTTCGGGATTCACTGTTGAAATTCACTGATTTCGGGATTCACTGGAGAGATTCACTGATTTTCGGGATTCACTGTTTGTCCTTCTAGCTATAATAATTATGTAGTTGTCCTTCTCCCTATAAAAAATATGTAGTTGTCCTGTTACTTAAAAATATTCCAGATTGTGTCCTTATCCCTAATTTTCCATTTATTAAATCTTATTGAATTCGGGTGACCAAATCATATGTGTGGCCGGACCACAATAAAATTTGCTTAAATGGATTGATATGTAAATTAATTAGTCGTGTAATATACAGTATGAATGAATAAAATAGTAATCTACGCGCATGTTTTAAATGGATTGACATGTAAATTAAGTGGTAGTGTAATATATATCATGAATAAAATATTATTATTTTTTGAGACAATCATGAATAAAATAGTAATTAAAAGATAAGGTGAAAAAATGTCAGTTTATTAATTATAAACCGAGTCGGTTACAACTAGTAAAACCGTTTATATAAAACCTGCTTGGATCGTCTTTCAATTTCCAACTACCTATCGTCTTCTTAATTATTTCTGATCAATAACACTGTTTACTACATTACGACCGTAATCTCTTCAGTGATGGCGGCGCCGGAGGAAAGATGGGCGAAAACGGCGCCGGAGGAAAGATGGGAGAAAGTGGCGGCAGAAGCATGGAAGAAAGCAGGGCCGGAGGAAAGAAGGGCGATAGCGGCAGCGGTGGAGGAAAGAAGGGCGATAGCGGCGGCAGAAGCAGAGGCTGGTCGTCGATCCGAATTAATGAAACAACGTACGCTGCTTTCCACGCATGGCTCTTCTGCTCTATTGAACGCCTCCTCCTCCGCAAGTTCTTCCTCCTATCATCGGTCTTTGTCCAACTACGCAAGTTCTTCCTCCGCCTATCCGACTTTGTCCAACTCCGAGGTTTGATATTCCAGCATTCCTCTTCTTCTTTCTTTTTAGTTCGGTAATTTTGATCGTCCAACCCCCAGGCTTGAATTTCCATGCATGTAATGTTGCATTCAAGAAATTTCCTTTGTTTTTTTCTTCTTCTTTTTCCTCTTCTTCTTGAATAAGAATTGCGCGAATTGCGCATGCATGTTGTACGGTGTATTAACGCTCTTAATTTGCCTGCTAAAATCAAAATCTTTAGGGGGAAATATTGTGTTCCAGTTAATTCTTCTCTCCTCAAGCCTAAGGGGCTTCGTATATATTGTAGAAAAACGGAAATAATGGACTATGAATTGAAAAATATGAAGGGAAAACTGAATTTTATTTGATCTATTTTTATACAAGGTCCAGCCTTGATCCGTATGATTACAAAAGAATACAAAAAAAAAAAAAAAACTTTACTGGATAACATTATTTTATTTCAAATATATTTCTATCAATATCTCAAAGTACTAGCTAGTCAACCCTTGGACTCTTCATTACTGCGTACACACCAGCTAGGGCAAGAGACTTCCCACCAAAAAACTCTTCTTTTATCTTGATCTACCAGAATCGTATGTTGATCGACCCTCTCATTTGAACTTGATTCTTCTTGGATAAATGGGTAATCCTTGCTTTGATAAACTTCACTTAAATTTATTTAATTCATATTCTTGCACCTGTACTTGAATTTTGACTGTAGTTTGCTGCATTTGAAAAACATTCTGCATGCCGTTTTTGTGCATGTATACTTGCTTTATTTGGCTGCTATTTGTGCATACTTACCTAATTATTTGGTTGCTTTTGAGTTGACTTGCATACTAGCTACTTGCATTCTGCCTTTGTTAATACGTATTAGTTCCATTTTTCTATTTTGTGCAGATTGTGTTTAGTCTGTTGAGAATATGCTCATTTTTTTGTCCTAGAACTGAAAATATTTGGTCTTTTGGCCCTGCTTTATGGGAAGATTTGGTTCCCCTTCTTTCAATATCTTTCATATATATATTGGTGGAAGATTATTTCTTCTAACAATGATCTGTCCTCTCAAAAAAAAAAAAAAACAATAATCTGGCTAGCTTGTTGGGACACGGGACACGGGGGTACGGAGTTTAAAAAAAAAAAAAAAAAAACACGGGTGCGGGGTCAAAATGTAAATATTACAAATATAGGGACTAAAATGTAATTATCAAAAAATACAGGGACTAAAATGTAATTATAAAAAATATAGGAACTAAATGATAAATTTGACTCCAATTAACTAATAATATTGTCATATATTCAACACTTTTACTGCTTTCATGAGCTCGCACTCTAAATTACAAAACATCACACTTATAATTTTCATAGTGATTTTGCAAATACATACTCATCGTCAACCTGCAAAATACATAGCTTTCTGTAAATTTCAAAATCATTTATACATAAAATAGTACTGCAAAAGATCGAAGAGTGGCATCATATATAATGTTATATTTCAACATCATCTTCATCATCTGAAACTGTGTCGTTTTAGGTAGAAAAGTATCCAAAATCTGGTAAAAGTGTTTATTTTTTCGGACACGCGTGTCCAATTTTTTTTTAAAATTCCGATTCGGCCCGATGGCGTGTCTGACACGCGTGTCCAAATTTTTTTAAAATTCCAATTCAGCCCGATGATGTGTCTGGCACGGTGTCAGCGTGTCCGAGGTGTGTCTGTGTCCGGTGCGTGTCCGACACGCGACACGCCTGCAAAACGGAGTGTCTGTGCAACATATAGGTTCGAACGATACATTCTTCATGTTTATGCATATTTGGATAGCTAGACGTAAAGGCGTCTTTAAAAGAAGTTGGGTCTTTAAAGTGCTTTACTCACTCAGTAGTTCGAACGATACATTCTTCATGTTTATGCATATTTGGATAGCTAGACGTAAAGGCGTCTTTAAAAGAAGTTGGGTCTTTAAAGTGCTTTACTCACTCAGTAGTAAGATCAAGAGCTTACCGTTTGTACTAGCACCAATTAGTGTTAATAAATGTGCTACTTTATTTCCTTATCATTTTAGAGTATGACAATCTGTCCAACACCCCACTCAATTGTTGGCAATTTGTCCAGTATTTGTACAATTCATTTTTCAAGTGTGGGCAATCTCTCCCAAAAGTGTGGGCAATCTCTCACAACACCCCCTCAAGTATGGGCAATCTCTCCCAACACTTAGCACAATTTTTTTCTTTTAAAATAATGTTTCAACCAGGGTTCGATCCCGTGACTTTTGGCAAACGTTTATCGTTGTACTAAAATCAATTGTTGTTAATAAATATGTTATTTTATTTCCTAATCATTTAAGAGTGTGGGCAATTAATCTGTGACCCAACACCCAGCAGCTTTATTATTTTGTCAATAGTTTAGATCAGCTAAATTATAGTGATAATTGTTTTGTTAATGATCGGTTGAATGTTGAGCAGACTGATGTGAATGTTATTTGTGAATGTTTTCATATCAATTCTCCTCTTTAATTTATAGGTCGTTGTAAAAGATTTGACCTGCACACTGCACGAAAATTTTGTTACATTTCAGGTAATATATATGTTTTCTTTTTCATTTTGAGGGTGATTTGTGTAGTGGTATATATATATAATCAATTAAGTCCGTGATTGCTATATATATATGGTTGTATGCAGGGTTGTATGTACCTCTTTCCAAGTTACATTTTCTTTCATGGCAACGACTTGTGTGGATCTGAAACTCAGGTTAATTTGGTACCTGTTCATTTCATACATATATGTTAATTTCATAATATAACTCAATATTATTGTATGATTATTACCGTATGATCAAGGCTAATTTGTTCTCCCTCGATCTCTCTCAGAGAATCATCCATATTGAAGAAATTTCAGCTGTTGGTAAAATACCAGGTGTGATATGCAAATATCCACCTGCTATCAAGATAACTACTTCCGGACAGGAGGTATTTAATTACAAGAATATATATATAGATATATATACCATGCATTGTCACAATGCATGTTAGGAGGTCACACAATGTCTAACAGTGTATACGTTTTTCTTTCTTACATTTTGAAAAGTGCATCTTCTCTTGTTTTGCTTCAAGAGAAGAAGCCTTTACACTTATAAATGATGTTTACGCAAAGCCCGGCAACCGGCCTAGGCAACTTGGACTCGCTTTGCAGGAGGAAAAATCTAAAAGATACTCATTATGGTAAGCTTATTTTTTAACACGTCATTGATCAGTTTACTTTGACCGGCGGCCCGGCCTCGTCCTTGCTATAATATTCACATTTTTGCTATATATATATATATATATTAGTCTGATTCAATATGTGTAATGTGTCATGTTTTGCATGAATATGTGGACAGGGACTCTTATGCAGTTGAACAAGAAGAATATGTAAAGTCTTTGGCCACTACAAATACAGATATTGCAGTGGCACTGACCTCTAGCCAAGATCGACTTGACTTGCATGAAAGGTAATGAATGCTTGGAGTGGTTTTTTTTTTTTATTTAAATTTCACAATTAATTAAAGGCGAACAACATATATAAAATACTGACTTTATAAAATCCCCGTCCAAAATAAAACCTGAACTACACTTTTATGATATCAATCAACTAATTAATTTGAACCGCATAACATTATGATATCAATTTGATTTAATTTGAACGCAAATTTAATCAAGAGTTACGTATTGTTGTAGGGCCAAAAGTAAATTAATTAATAGGAACAAAGACGTTAAGACTGCCGCACAGACATCATCGGGAATGTCTTTCTTCAGGACTGAAGAAGAAAATGCATCAGAAGGTAGGTCTACTGATCTTGTTCTTGTTCCTGTACGGCCGGTTACGTGCTTAAGAATTAGGATAGGTATCGATCTGGAGGCGATCGAATTTATGAATTCTGAATGTCGGATATATATATTCAAATGTTTATATATCTATAACTAGAAAGTGTGAAATGAATAACCAATTAAGCTGAAAATTGATCGAATAAAAACATGAGTCAAATAATGAATGAAAGTTTTAGCCCGCACATGTATGCTGAAAATTGAATAAAAAGATGATCGAGTCGTCAAATATTCTTGTTTCCAATTTTTAATTTGCAATTCTTTTGTTGCAGTCAACTTTGCTGATCATCTTGAGCAGAAGAAGAACCACCAAACCAAGTTTCTTCAAACACATGATGTGATCACACGAAAGAAGTCGGCCTACAGTTATTGCCACCTGACCAATTCTGCTAAACCCAAATTGCTCCGGCAATAACATATATATATATATATATATATATATATATATATATATATATAGCACCTTAATTATATATATATATATATATATATATATATATATATATATATATATATATATATATATATATATATATATAGTACATAGCATTAGTTTTGTTAATAGAAACTTAAACTAGCTAATAATCATAGTGTTACACTTCCGGTTCCAGTTAGTTCGTTGGATGCAAGTGATTAACAGACAAGTCAGGAGACAACTCAAAGGAATTATTACTATCTTACGATCATCATCGGCATTATGCTCATTGGAGAATTCCTTCTTTTTTCTTTTTTTTTTTTTTGTCGCACCGGAGGGTGTGGAACTTTAGGGATATATTTCCTCTCTGTTTTTTTCCTTTTCTTTTTCTCATTTTTTTTAGCAATGTGATAGGCATGCAGCTATGTGATATATAACAAATGTGAGAGTACATCTCTCATTGATATAAAAGTGGATATAATGTTTTTACAGCTATAACCAAAGTGCATCATTATTTTAGCTATTTTTGTTACCTTGATGCGTAACACTTTTATACCCCTCTCTTCTAGCTATACAGTTGAGATTGAAAGCTGTTGTTACCTACTAGTGGGCCGCCAAACGATACAAGGTGTATGTTTGAATGTTGCAGCTATGTCGTACACGGTGACAGTTGCAAGTCGGGTGGGAAAATTCATATCCATACTCTACCTTACCTGGGGCGGGTTTCGAAAACTAAAACCCATATCCTATTAAGAGTCTCACAGCCCCCCAAGACTCAAATTCAGACATTGACGACTCAGACACAAACACAAGTCAAATGTTAAACATATCGAGCCAAGAATTAAAAATGTGGAGTGATAAGGTTGGAAATTTGAATAAAAACAGGGTGTGTGAAGTGATAAAGTCCTCTTAGAGTAATAATCTTCTGAACAAAGTGTTAGATTTATCTCAAGATATTGAATGTATTGTTTGAATTAAGATTATCCACTAGGGATTCATTTGAATAAATTAGGGATTATCCAGTGGGGATTCATAGTATAATTCATTGTATAAATTAGGTCTCTTTCGATTGAATAAACATAGAAGAAGAGGATTAACCTTTCTGAAATTTCTTCATACCACTTGCATACCACTTGCGTATGTTGTTCCATAGCTTCCTCCCATCTTCTGATTTTTTTTATGGTATCAGAGAGAAGATCTTCATAAACACACACAGACAAACAAGCAAACAAATCAAGCAAATCATCACAACACAAACAAAAAAACACATCAAGCAAATCATCACAAAAACAAATCAAGCATTCTGATGAGAGTCAACTTTGCTATAATTTCGTGTGCATTTTACCCCATATTTGTAGCCTATTCGATGTGGTTTTGGGTAGTTTAGTGGTTTTCATAGACACATTTCACCACAGGTTAAATCACGAGACGAAAGGACGTTTACGTCCGAAATCTCCATATTTTTGGGTGATTCGTGTGTGTTTTATTGATATTTGTCACGCTTGGGTATATGATTTATTTTTGTTATAGGCACGGTGTGACAAAGGGCGTGATGAGGATCACAACGGTACAAAAATTGTCCAAAACGGAGTTCATGACATGAAGCGACAGGAGATTCAAATTAGGCGATCGAAAAAAAAAAAAAAAATTATTAATGTAGTTTTTTTTGGGATCCCAAAGTTGGTGTTGAATGAGAAGGGAAGTCTCAGTACTTCTTTCTTTTCACTCCTTATGAAAGGCAAGCAGCAAATTATAGTCATAGGGTCCCATGCCCATTGAAGACCGAAGGAGGCAGTGGTGTGCAATAAGGGACGGACCCCCAATTATGTTATGCGACGCCGGCTATTTGATATATATAAAAAGCCATCTAGGTCAAATTTCAATACACAGTTTTTATAGCATAATTTCATTTTTCTCTGCAACAGTTTTTTCCCTTCCATTAGAGTAGATCTATTTTATTTTCCTGCAAAAATTCCCTTAGAACATCAACAGTTTATTTATTTTATTTTTCGATTTCAACACAATGAAGTGGCGATTTGAGTGGTGGATTGCTTCAGTCTTTTTGTGGTAATTTTATTTATCTTTTTATCATGTTGTTTACCAATTTATTTATTATTTCTTGTGTTCTTGATTTTATTATGAATAGCTAAATTTTATAATAGCTAAATTATGTGATTGATCACGAAATTGATGTCTAAACGATGATCTAGGGATGAGTAGAGCTTAAAAATTAAATCTTTTAGATTGTAGTGTCCCAAAATTTGATCTTAACGCTTGAATTAAACTGATCACTTGATTCATGATTCCACACACGAACTTTATAAATGTATTTTGCGAGAGAGTGTGCGAACTAGGATTTTAGGATTGTCATACACAAACTAGTCGAGTTTTTCGCAGCCTGTTCCTTGGTAAGGTTTTTCTAGCTAAGCCGTGAACTCGGTGGATGCGGAGCGTCTCATAGTTCCTAATCATATTAGGTCAATTAAAACCCATAGAGGGGACTGTTGAACCGAATATAGGGTAACTAAGTTGTGGTATTAGCGCCTAGGGATTAGTTTAGGAGATTGCACCCACAACACATTCATTAGAAGCTATTGCTTGGTTGGTAGGTTAAGGCTCATCCTTAGTGATTCGGTAACGGTGTTAAGAGTAGTGTTCATGATCATAGTTTAGCTATTTCTCCATTCATATATTTCAAAGTCAACATTTTTATTTCTCTAGCTATAGATTGCTCCACAAGTTTTTGTGAGCCTAAACTAAATACGGAACTGATTGTGGTACTTGACCAATTCCTCGTGGGATACGACCTTGCACGTCACTATAGTTCTTCCGACCCGGTACTCTGCCGGTTAAAGTTGGACGTCACTGTTTTGGCCATCAAGTTTTCTGACGCCGTTGCCGGGGAATCGGTCAATATCAGAAAATCATTTAAGTGTTTAGGATTGGATCGTTTTCATTTTACTGTTTTCTTGTTGTTTTGGTGACTGCAGTGTATGACCCGAAGTTTTAAGGAACCTCTACTTCCTTTGATTTCGGAAATTGAAGCATTTGCAAGGCATCAGAACAGCGTGAGAAAGAAGAAGTCTAGTGAGAAAGCATCGACATCATTTATTGAGTTAGAACCCGAATCAGAAGAATCAGAAATGACTTTGGGAAGCGGAGATTTAATGATTTTACATGTTGGAGATGGGACTGAAGATGGGTTGCGGTTAGACCCAATGCTTACTCCCGAAGAGCGGGAAATACAAAAATTAAATAGAGAGCCCCTTCAAAATCTGAGGGCACTTAATTTGGGACCAAATAGGGTCCAAAATCAGGGAGGTCGGCAGAATCAAGTTCGACTACAACAACAAGCCCCTCATAATCAGAACAACAACCAGGGGAATGTATTTGGTCAAATGCCTTTTGACCAGAATCAAATGATGCAAATGATGGTGCAAAATCAACAACAGAATGTGAATCCACCACCAGCCGCCCCTATTCAAGCACAAAAATTTTATGCACAACCACCAGTGCAAAATCAAGGTAATCATGGAAGGATTTTGAGAGACTATGCGGCACCGACTATCGGTGAGGGGCATAACCCCATCCGTCTACCACCCATTCTGGCTAACAATCTTGAGATTAAACAGTATGTATGGTACCTTCTGAACGACAGTGCGCAGTTTTGGGGTAAATCAACTGAAGACCCGAATCAATTTCTAAACCATTTCATGCAAGTGTGCAGAACAGTGAAGATGAATGGAGTATCTGAGGAAGCGGTACGGATGTTGATGTTCCCATTTACATTAAAAGAGGCCGCCAGAGCATGGTTCGAGTCACTCCCCCATGATTCCCTACACACTCGGGATCAAGTGACTTCGAAGTTCTTATTGAAGTATTGGCCCCTCTTCAGAATATTAGATATGAAGGCCGATATTGCCAATTTCGAGCAGTTGGATTTGGAGAGTATGGATGCGGCATGGGATAGATTTAAAGTGATGTTGAGGAAATGCCCACATCATGGGCTAGAATCGTGGAATCAAGTACATCTTTTCTATGGTGGATTGTGTGAAACTAATCAATCGAACATGAATGCGGCTTGTGGAGGTGATATAATGAGTGTGGAACCAGATGTAGCATTGGCTACTATAGAAAGAGTTGCAGAAAGTAACCGACAATGGAAGACGGGCAGAAAAGTTTCGAGGAAACCCATTAGTTCGGTTGAACAAGCTGGGCCGAGTGAGGAATTTATGAGGATGCAAGCTGACGTTGCGAATCTTAAAAAGCAGATGAATGACATGTTAGCAGAAGGAATCGAAAGGGTGCACTATCTATGGTGGAGAACATTGGGCCTCAAATTGCCCTACCAAACAGCTTAGTCAGTTAACCACGACTCAGTTGTTGAATGATACATCTCTTGAGAAGCCATTTGGTATGAACTGTATGGACATGCATTCTTTATGCTCGAGCCCTATGGTATATCAGACTGCAGATCCGAGTTTGACATCAAATTGGCCCATGGATGTAAACTTCTTAGCCAATCAAAACGGGGGAAATTTTTTTCAGAATTGGCGGGACAATCCTAATCTTGCTTGGAGTAGAAATCAAGGGGTCGGGCAAACCACACAACCGCAATTTGTGCAGCCTCAACAAAGTCAATATGCACTGCAACCACAAACTACTTTTATGAATCATAGGCCACCTCAGCAAGGGGTTTTTGTTCACCCTAAGGCGCATTTACAGTATGCCCTACCCCCACAGTCAACACCACCGCCCTTGGAACCTGTACAAATTAAAAGTTCCACGGACATCTTATTGGAGCAGATTAGCAAAGACATGAAGGAGAATAATAGGGATGTGAACAAGGAATTGAAGGAGATGAGAAACGCCCATGTAAACTTGCAAGTTGTGGTAAGGAATTTAGAGACGCAAATGGGGCAAGTGAATCCCAGGCACGTGAATGCCATCTTTACAAGAAGTGGGAAAGTTGTGGGTGGTGATATTGAGGCGCCTAAGGAGGTTGAGAAGAAGAAGATAGAACAACTGAGAAAGGAAGATGAAGATTGTATGGTGATCAATAAGGAGCAAGAAGCTGAGGAGACAGAGAAAGAGGTGGAGAAGTCGAGTGCGGAACCAGAGAAGCGGTCAGACAAAACACGGGAAGGTACAAACAACTCAGGTATGGATTCAATTAATAAACCTTTTGATTTAACTAAATTACCTTACCCCCCCCCCTCATGGACCTACTAAGCCTACTATTTCTAAAAAGCAAAACAAGTTTCTTGATATTTTAAGAAAAGTTGAGATAAATATCCCACTTATCGATGCGCTTGTTAATATGCCATCTTATGTTAAATTTTTAAAAGGGATTTTATCTAACAAAGCCAAGATGGAGAAAGTGGTTTGTTTAAATGAGGAGTGTTCTGCCGTTTTCCAGAATAAGTTGCCCCCTAAGTTGAAAGATCTGGGTAGTTTTTCCATTCCTTGCACTATAGGCCGGACGTTATTCCCTAAGGTGTTATGTGACTTAGGTGCAAGTGTAAGTTTGATGCCTAGAAGGATATATGAGTGTTTGGGGGTAGGTGAGCTTAAACGAACTAATATGACCCTGCAGATGGCGGATAGGTCGATTAGGCGCCCCATGGGAGTTGTTGAGGATGTTCTGGTTCGTAGGGAAGCTTGTCTTTCTGGTCGATTTCGTAGTATTAGACATGGAGGATGATATTCAAAGCACGATTCTATTAGGTAGACCTTTCCTGGCTACGGGTAGGACTTTACTAGATGTTCAAAAAGGCGAGATTACAATGAGAGCGGGTGATGAGACTGTTACCTTTAATGTCTACAAAACCATTAAGCACCCGGGAAATGATTGGGGTACCCGTGAGGAAGTCCAAAGGCTAGAAATTTTTGAGGAAACCCCTATGAGTCTTGAGATACCCAATGAGGGTGTGAGTAGTGATAGTGTCCCTAGGATGGAGGTTGAATCGAACTTAAAATTTGGGGGATACGAGTCTTGCCGAAGACTATAAACTCGGCACCCTATCCTGTTTTTGAAATTCAATAAGTCGAGCTAACGACAATAAACAAAAGCGCTTATGGGAGGCAACCCACTTTATTCTTTAGGTTTTTAGGCTTGTTTTTTTTTTTTTTTTGGAAGTGTGATGAAAATTTGACCAAGCATCTCGAATTCCATTTCATCTATGATAACCCATATTTATTTGCTATACATCTCCATACTTGTGTTTACCTACGCTTAGGGTTTAGGCCTTTCGTCGTAGTGGTTTCTTGGTTGTTTTATTGTGATTACACTGGTACCCTGGGAGATACATTGGCGGTTATTCATCTGGCATAGTTGCGCGCATTTGCTAGTTCAGCTAAGTCTTTCTTTCTTTACTTTATCACTTACACACCGAGGACGGTGTTCCGTTTTAAGTGGGGGTGGTAGATTTAGCTTCACTTGACTACTATGTTATTTAATTTTATGCATCGAATAAGTCGTATGCTTGGTGTTTGGTCCTTATTGAGTGAAATTGAGCCATTTTTAAAATTTTCATGACTTTGATGTTGCGAATTAGATGTGAATTCATGGTATTCATTGGTTAATTATTAGTCAATGGTTTAATGCATGCGAGTCAAACCTTCATCTTGTTGTGGAAATGGAATTTTATGCACGTAATAGCTTTGCTTTCATTAGTTGTGGTTGGTTAGTGAATGATTATAGATGCCATAGACATTAATCTGTTACCTAGAACTTATATCATTAACTTCGAGGCGAAATAGAAAGGTCAATCTTGGTAGATTAAGGGATGACGGTCCTGGCATTTCTTTGACCCGACCAGAGTCAAATAGCCAACCCTGTACATAATTGCCACAGGAACCCCTCTAAGCCTTTGTAGGGTGGTAAGACCACCACCCGAACTTTATCCATTCATTGATTAGCCTATAATTACCGACCCTTAGCCTTTTTATTTGTGGTCTACATTTCTTTGACTCCCAACGAGTGAGTTTTAATCTTATTTTGGGCATATTTGCTAGCACAAGTGAGGGGTGGCGGAGATGTGTATTCCTAGATGGTGTTGGTGGATCTTTGATATTACGAATGAGAAGGGGTGGCAAAGTGTTGGTGTTTGGTTCAAGAAAAAAAATCAAAAAAATCAATCAAAAAGAAAAGAAAACAATTGAATAAAGTTGAGTCAAGAAATGTGAAGGAAAGTTTTCGAGTTAATATATCCAATGTAATACATGGCGATGGGATGAAGTAAATTGGAGTACATGTTCGTGAATTCTTGGTGAGCTTGTTCTTGGTGACGACTATTTTTTGCAAGCGATCTTGGAATTTCATCTTGGTGCCAACCGTTTTTGCATCTTACTCCTGTTTATGATACGGTGTTGAAAGGAGGTGAGCTATGAGTTTAGTGCAAGATGTTCTGATTAGACTCACTCGTATTTTCTCTTTTGATATTCCTTTTATCCTTTCGATTAGCCCCGTCCCCAGCCTAACGTTACAACTGTGCAAGTCCTGCCTGAACTTAGTTAGCCATGATTTGACTTCGATTAGTAGAGACTAACGCCATTAGTCATGCGTCTATAATCTGAGCTGGTTGACTATAAACAATGATTGAGAAGCTATGCACGCACATACATTCAGTTCCCATGATAAGATACGTTTTGGCTCGTGTTTATTTGCTTGTTGACTAGTTTTTACTCATTTGATATTTTGGTTTCCCATATGATCGCAATGTTGATCTCATTATTTATTTTTGAATCGCTTGATTTGCTCGAGGGCGAACAAACGCTAAGTGGGGGGTAGTTGATGAGAGTCAACTTTGCTATAATTTCGTGTGCATTTTATCCCATATTTGTAGCCTATTGGATGTGGTTTTGGGTAGTTTAGTGGTTTTATAGACACATTTCACCACGGGTTAAATCACGAGACGATAGTACGTTTACGTCCGAAATCTCCATATTTTTGGGTGATTCGTGTCTGTTTTATTGGTATTTATCACGCTTGGGTATGTGGTTTATTTTTGTTATAGGCACGGCGTGACAAAGGGCATGATGAGGATCACAACTTTACGAAAATTGTCCAAAACGGAGTTCATGAGAGGAAACGGCAGGAGATTCAAATTAGGCGATCGAAAAAAAAGGAAAAAAATAAACAAATTATTAATGTAGTTTTTTTTGGGATCCCAAAGTTGGTGTTGAATGAGAAGGGAAGTCTCGGTACTTCTTTCTTTTCACTCCTTATGAATAATATTAAGAAAGAAAAAAAAAGAAAAAAAAATCAAACGCAAGCAGCAAATTATAGTCATAGGGGCTCATGCCTATTGAAGACTGAAGGAGGCCGTGGTGTGCAATAAGGGACGGACATGTAGGTACGTACTATCCAAAAAATTTCCCCCAACTATGTTATGCGACGCCGGCTATTTGGATATATATATATATAAAAAGCCACCTAGGTCAAATTTCAACACATAGTTTTTTATAGCACAATTTTATTTTTCTCTACAACAGTTTTTTCCCTTCCATTAGAGTAGATCTATTTTATTTTCCTGCAAAAATTCCCTTAGAACATCAACAGTTTATTTATTTTATTTTGTGATTTCAACACAACGAAGTGACGATTCAAGTGGTGGATTGCTTCATCTTTTTGTGGTAATTTTATTTAACTTTTTATCATGTTGTTTACCAATTTATTTATGATTTCTTGTGTTATTGATTTTATTATGAATAGCTAAATTTTATAATAGCTAAATTATGTGATGGATCACGAAATTGATGCCTAAACGATGATCTAGGGATGAGTATAGCTTAAAAATTAAATCTTTTGGATTGTAGTGTCCCAAAATTTGATCTTAGCTTGAATTAAACTGATCACTTGATTCATGATTCCACACACGAACTTTATAAATGTATTTTGCGAGGGAGTGCGAACTAGGATTTTAGGATTGTCATGCACGAACTAGTCGAGTTTTTTGCAGCCTGTTTCTTGGTAAGGTTTTTCTAGCTAAGCCATGAACTTGGTGGATGCGGAGCGTCTCATAGTTCCTAATCATATTAGGTCAATTAAAGCCCATAGAGGGGACTGTTGAACCGAATATAGGGTAACTAGGTTGTGGTATTAGCGCCTAGGGACCAGTTTAGGAGATTGCACCCACAACATATTCATTAGAAGCTATTGGTTGGTTGGTAGGTTAAGTCTCATCCTTATTGATTCGGTAACGGTGTTAAGAGTAGTGTTCATGATCATAGTTTAGCTATTTCTCCATTCATATATTTCAAAGTCAACATTTTTATTTCTCTAGCTATAGATTACTCCACAAGTTTTTGTGAACCTAAACTAAATACGGAACTGATTGTGGTACTTGACCAATTCCTCGTGGGATACGACCTTGCACGTCACTGTAGTTCTTCCGACCCGGTACTCTTCCGGTTAAAGTTGGACGTCACTGTTTTGGCCATCACACTCCATCACAAATCATACACAGATCACACACAAAGCAAGCACTCCACTCACAGCAAATCACACAAGATTCAAATGGCAACACTTTCACTGAACGTTAGCAACTTCATTACCTTGAAACTGACTCAGAGCAACTACCCACTGTGGAGAGAACAAGCCCTGGCCCTTGCTGAAAGTCAAGATATTGTGGGACATCTTACAAGGGAAACACCACTCTAGAAAAGTTCATCAAACCTGCAGAATCAGAAAATTCAGAAGCAGCAACATAAAATATGGACTATCAAAAATGGAAAAAATCAGACAGACTACTGAAAGGTTGGCTTATTGGCTCTCTCTCTGATGAATCACTGGGTCTAGTAATAGGTCTAGACACATCCCTGGCTGTATGTGATGCTCTGAAGGATGCATATGCACAAGATTCACAGGAAAGGGAGTTCACACTCAAGCAGCAGCTCACATACCTCAAAAAGGATGAAGGTAAGACCATTGCAGAACATATAAGAAATTTCAAAGGACTTTGTGATAGTCTTGCAGTCATAGGCAAACCAGTTGGGGAATCTGAGAAAGTTTATTTCCTTCTCACCAATTCAGGACCAAGCTATGAAACCTTTACTACAACTATGCTCAAACCACCAAGACCTAGCTACACAGAATTAGTCTCTCATCTACAAAACTTGGACCAGAGGAGAAGCTGGTTTTCCTCTTTCACAACCCCACCCTATCAGCAACCACCACAACAAATGGCCTTCTATGGTCACAATCAGTCCAAAACACAGCAGAGTTACAAACCACTGCAGCACAAACCAGCAGATTTGAATCATCTGGAAGAGGGTTCCAGGCACAACAATCTACAGGTAATTATTCTGGAACAGGTACCTATTCTGGCAACAACACACAAAGGAGGCCACCACCACCAGAGGAGAGGAGAATGACCAATGAAGAAAGAGAGAAATATCAGCTTGAAAGGTTCCAATACTGCGGAGTCATGGGGCACATAGCAAAAATCTGCTGGTGGGTTCCAAAGAAAGACCAACAAAACAATGAACTACCACAAGCACTGGCTGCCCTCACTCTGGACACATCAATTGCTGACACAGAATGGACAGTAGACATAGGGGCCTCTCATCACATGACTCGTAAGTCAGGTGTGCTACATAATCTTCATCATTCTATTGGTTTAGACTCTATTATAATAGGCAATGGCACCACATTACCTATCACTAGAGTAGGACAATCTCATCTTAGACAAAAACACACAACTTTACCACTGAATGATGTTCTATTAGTTCTACAACTCACAAAAAGTCTCCTATCAGTCAGTCAACTGACAACTGACCAACCTGTAATATGTGAATTCACTAATGAAAATGTCTTTGTTAAGGAACAAGCAACAGGACAAACACTGACTACAGGGAAAAGAAAGGGTGACTTGTATGTTCTTGAAAACACACCTGAGGCACACTACTCAAACAGGTTCAGATCAAGCACAAGTGAACTATGGCATCAAAGACTGGGCATACTCAGATGGGGACTGTCCAGACTCTAAAAGCAAAAGGATTAATAGATGTTAATGGAAAATAAAGACAGATCACATATGTGAAAGCTGTCAGTTAGGAAAACTTAGTAAATTGCCTTTTTTGATTCTACAAATGTCAGTACTGCTCCTTTTGAAATAATATACTGTGATCTTTGAGGGCCAGCCCCAATTAGATCTATTGGCTGTTTTTCTTATTATGCTAGTTTTGTGGATGATTTTTCAAAGTTTACTTGGCTTGTTCCACTAGTGCATAAATCTGATTTCTTCCAAGCATACATAAATTTTGAAAACTATGTGCACAGACAATTTGAAAAACATATTAAAGTATTTCACTCAGACTGTGGAGGAGAATTTGTTAATAACAGAATAAGTGCTCACTTTCAGTCCAATGGCATCCTACACCAATTATCCTGTCCACACACACCACAACAAACAGGGGCTGTAGAGAGGAGGCACAGGACCATAAGGGAACTACGATGACTATGTTATTCCACAGTAATATGCCTCTGTTTTTATGGACAGAAGCTTTTGCTACAGCAGTGTACATTATGAATAGGACCCCGTCTGCTGCCTTAGATTCTGACTCACCATACCACAAGCTATACAAAAAGGACCATGTATACTCCTCACTTAAAGTGTTTGGCACTAGGTGTTACCCCTACACTTGGGACACCAGACAAAATAAATTTGACCCCAAGACTGTCCCTTGTGTGTTCATAGGCTATAGTATGCAACATAAAGGTTATAAGTGATACCACCCATAAACTAGAAAAGTTATTATCTCTAGGCTTGTTGTGTTTGATGAGACTTCATTCCCTTACAAACCCCAGCCTACCATCACTCTCATAACCCCTCAGAAAAATCCTTTAAGTACCTTTGAGGACTGGCTCCAACCAACTTCTGCCCATACACCCCATTTTCACCCTCAACTTCCTCAGGAAACTAATACCACCTTCCCCACCATCCCAGACATCCCCATTTCTCACCCTGAAAGTGAAACAGATGACCCTTCCATACGACCAGATCATACCACTCTCATTCTAGATTTTTCTGATTCCTCAATATCATCTGAGCCATCTACTCCAATCTCCCCACAGGGACCAGACTCTAACCCTGCACTCCTATCTGATACTGAATCAGATGTTCCTACTCATGTATCCCCAAAACTCGAGCACATCATCTCCTGCTTCCTCAGACAGTGACACCCCACCTCCCTCCCCTGATCCCCCACTCATAGGCACTCACCCTATGACTATCAGGGCACAAATTGGCATTCTAAAACCTAATCCTAAATATATTCTTGACCATTTCCGACTTTCCTACCATCCTAGAGAACCAAGGAATGTCACAGAAGCTCTCAAACACCCTAGTTGGAAAGCTACAATGATGGAAAAACTGCAAGCTCTACACCAAAATCAGACTTGGGAATTAGTACCAAGAAACCCTAACATGCACTTAATCGGATCCAAATGGGTTTTTAATGCAAAACTTCATCCTGATGATACTCTAGAGAGACTCAAGGCTAGGCTAGTGGCTAAGAGGTACAATCAGGTGGATGGAGTTGACTTTACAGAGACCTTCTCTCATGTTATCAAACCTAGGACTATCAGACTTGTCCTTACAGCAGTTCTAAGTCAGCAGTGGACCATTAGACAGCTTGATGTGAAGAATGCATTCTTACACGGCTTTGTCCATGAAGAAATTTATATTTCCCAACCACCAGGTATGGTTGATCCTCACTTTCCTACACATGTATGCAGATTAAAGAAGGCCCTCTATGGCCTTAAACAGACCCTTAGGGCCTGGTTTGACAGGTTCAGCTCCTTCCTCATATATTATGGCTTTTATTGCAGTCTTGCTGACCCTTCACTGTTTGTATATCACTCACACTCTGGCTCTATTTTCCTACTTTTATATGTGGATGATATGTTGTTAACATGCTCTAATACTCAGTTACTAGTCTCATTTATTAGTCTCCTGCACACTGAGTTTTCTATGAAAGATTTGGGCACTTTACATCATTTTCTTGGAGTGGAAATACTCTATGCAGGGACTGCTATGCATCTATCTCAGGCACATTATGCATTAACTATACTAGAACGAGCCAAGATGGTGGACTGCAAACCTATGACAACACCTTTGGAACTCAAGCCTCAGCCTAATACAGAATCAAGTCTGTTAGAAGATCCTACATACTATAGACAACTTATTGGAGCTCTACAATACCTCACCTTTATAAGACCTGACATTGCCTACAGTGTCAATTATGCATCTCAATTCTTGCAAGCACCCTACACAGGTTCATCTCAAGATAGCTCACAGAATACTCTGATATGTCAAAGCTACTTTGGCTCTTGGATTGGAATTCACAGCAGACTCCAGTCTAGCACTCACTGCCTATTCAGATGCTGATTGGGCAGGCTGCCTTGTCACTATAAGATCTACAACATGTTTATGTAAGTTTCTAGGCCCTAACCTCATATCCTAGTGTGCCAAGAATCAACCTACTATATCAAGATCCATCACTGAAGCATAGTACCGGGCCTTGGCAAACACAGCAGCAGAACTCACATGGCTACAATACCTCACTCAAGATCTTCACCTACCGCAGTCCCCTATTCCTATTGTAACTGTGACAACTTAAGTGCACTATACCTCACTATCAATCCAGTGTTCCACGCTCGGAATAAGCATATTGAGTTGGACTATCATTTTGTGAAAGAGAAAGTGGCTCAAGGAAGACTTATCACCCAGCATATCCCTGCACACCATCAAGTGGCCGATCTGTTTACAAAACCAGCAACCAGATTCCACCTTCACCAATTCCTCAGCAAACTCGCCTTCACCCCAGGCACAATTTGAGGGAGGGTATTAAGAGTCTCACGGCCCCCCAAGACTCAAATGCAGACATTGACGACTCAGACACAAACACAAGTCAAATGTCAAACTGATCGAGCCAAGAATTAAAAATGTGGAGTGATAAGGTTGGAAATTTGAATAAAACAGGGTGTGTGAAGTGATAAAGTCCTCTTAACGTCATAATCTTTTGAACAAAGTGTTAGTTTGATCTCAAGATATTCGAATGTATTGTTTGAATTAAGATTATCCACTAGGGATTCATTTGAATAAATTAGGGATAATATTTGAATAAATTAGGGATTATTCAATGGGGATTCATAGTAGAAGTCATTGTCTAAATTAGGTCTCTTTCGATTGAATAAACATAGAAGAAGAGGATTTACCTTTCTGAAATTTCTTCATACCACTTGCATACCAGTTGTGTCTGTAGTTCCATAGCTTCCCCCCCCCCCCTGATTTTCTTTATACCCTACCTAAAAAATACCCTACCCTAACGGGTAAGGTCAGGTGAATATCCACCGGGTTGGATCGAAATTGCCATCCCTAAGTGCAGCGCCTGGACTGTGCCATGTGATTGTCACACTCAAGGGTTCGTCTTTCTATATATTTTCGAAGAATGTTAGATACTACCTCCGTCTCAAAATGTAAGTCTTTTTAGCTTTTTTATTTTGTCTCAGAATGTAAGTCCATTTAAATAACCCAAAAAGCATTTATTACATTTTTTTATTTTACCCCTCATTTATTATCTATTCACCTATTTTTTACTACTCTACATTAATAATAGTCAAAGGTTATTTTAGATTTTTCCATCAAAATTAATGACACATAACCAATTTAACCAACTTTCTTAATCAGTGTGAAATATCCTTAAAGGACTTACATTTTGGGACGGAGGTAGTACTTAATTCGTCTCTCACCGTGTCTTGTAGGCTTGGATGATTTTTAGTGTGTGAAGTGTATAAACTTTGAAACCCTTTTTGTACCGTTGGCTTAGAAGTTTGGGGTGCCATGTCACAAGGAAGACATGATTCTCTAACCATGTACCATTCTAGACATGTGGCAGTACCTCTATAAGCAATCACCACATCCCGCCTCCCAAGCCTTGCGATCTCGTCCTTGTCATTACAGACTGCCACGTAACCGATCCAGCTAGATTTAGTACCCACATAATGAGATACTCTTTCGACCCAATTAGGCATGTTGACCGAACACGTGGCATGCAGAATTCTCATGACTTTATACCTGTTTGACCGAACCCACACTGATTCAACATAGAATCAGCAGGATACCGATACATGGCATAAGACGGAGATGACGTGTCAAATTCAAAGGATCGATAAGCTGCTTCCACGAACTCCCTGTACTGTAGGATCTCGCCTCTAAGATCATCATCAAGAGGGTCAAGCAAGCCTTCCCAATTCTTGATTCCTTGACATTCCGTTTCCGTCCACTTTCCCCTCAACATTAATTGCCACCTTTAAAGTTACTAATTGAGCTTAATGATGAGTTTTTAACTCTCAAATTAAATTCGACCTCGCTACAAACCCTTCAGAACTTGCCATGTGGCATACCTTCCTTGAACAACACTGCAGCTGCACCATGTTGCATGGTTTAACCATATATTCCAATGGTACGATTCATTATAAGGATTTTTTTTTTCTTTTCATTTTTTACTTTTTTTTTTTCAGCAATGTGGTGTGATAGGAAGCTCAATGGCTCAATGCGATAACAGCTCTTTAGAATTTAGATGACTTCTGTTGTGATTAATTATGAGTTATATAAATGACAAAACTAGCTATTTGATTTTAAAATGTAAAAATCGATGATAAAGCCATTTGATTATTCGGCTCACGTGTGAATGTATTAATTAAAGGAATCCAAATTTGTATGAATACTTATACTACAAGGGAGCGTCTTTTCACACAAAATATGTTTTACACATTCCAAGAGCGAGAGTGAACTTCGTTTTGACATTTAACACACATATTATTTTGACCAAAATTAAGTCGGGAATTATATATTATTCAGACCATATTACCAGCTAGCCTAGAACATTATGTTTTCCAAACCAATTTTTGGTCTGAATAAAGAGACATTATTATGTACGGTTGAGGAACAATATTGACCATTTTACAGGCAAAAAAATAACGTTTTTCGCTCCTATTTCAAGTCAGAATATGATCAAGGCGCTATGAAAATTTCGAAGACGTATCGGACCATTTTAGAGGCCGAACATGTAATGTTTTCTTGACCACGTTCAGGTAAGAATAAACTAAATTATTCTGACCACATTTGAGTAGGTATAACCCTATCTCAATTTAGAATATAAAAACGTCGCTATAAAAATTCCAAAAATGTATCGGACCATTTTAGAGGCCAAATATGTAATGTTTTCCTGACCACGTTTGGGTCAAAATAAACTAAATTGTTCTGACCACATGTGGGTAGGTAAAATGTTTCACATTCTGACCGAACTCCGGTCAGAATGTAGGCGCATGTGAAAAGGACAAAATCGAAAAGTAATTGTTGTGTAATAAAGACAAATGACTGTGTGAAAAGACATTTCCTAAAATGAAAATAAAAAAATGAGCAGGCCTTTGAATGCAGATAAATATGAACACACCTTTCCTCCATATGTAAGTTTAACTACCCAAAATAATGTATTCCAGCAGACGCCACAGTGGTCAAATAAAAATAAAATGGTGTTGTTCAATTTCACAGCATGCCACCGTATACGATGACAAAATTAAATTGTTTCCAGAGGGTGATTTAGGCACACTCTATCAACTTTTATTTTTTTTTTATTAAAATCGTTAAATGATTTGGATTATTTGTGTGCATATTTTCTTTCCGAACCATCCTTTGTACACTCATTATTTTCTCAAATTATTTCCTTTGTGCCTAATAACTAATGGGTGTGCGACGACTTTTCCTGGCTAGCACAAAGACCAATAGTGGAATTTTGTTTTTTTTCTCTTGTTTATATAGTGAAGTTGAATATTTGTCAAATGCTTTATACTCCATTAAAGAGCTTTAGAGTTCACATTCTGGGAACATTATGGTTTGACACTTTCAAGTATTAGGATGCCTAAAAGAACTATGACATTTGTATCACGTATTTGTCGAATTGTGTGTAATTTTAAACTTTTGAAATATATGATAATTCAACATAGTATCAAAATACAAAATCTAAGCTTGTATTTAATTTTTATGAATGGATCTTTCGTTTGGGGTAAAAAGAAACATCTCTGGCAGACATTAATTATAGGCTTACACATTTCTACACTGCATTCTACATTAATTAAGAGACACTAGTTATTACACCATGATTGAAAGACTCCAACAAAAAACATGTGTACACTAATACAAAAATACAAAGGAGTACATAATTTCAAAGAGGCTACGTATACCTAGGTTACTAGCACTACATTGTGTCACTGTATATATACTTGTACGTACAGTCGTACACCATACCGATATCAGCGTATAGTGACACAATATAATGATACTTACCGTGTAATTAACAGCTAAGATGGCTTCCCCCAACTTCATTAATTTGAACAACAATTGCTTTTCATGTTGTGTTTAATTGAGAACCCTTTTGGCAGTGGCTCTAAAAGGACAAGTTGAACTAACAAAATTGTTGACCAAATGTAAATATGTCTTCAAATCATGACATTTTGCAACATCTCCCTTAGTCATAAGATGTGGGCACTCCTTGCTACTTAGTCTCAATTCCTTTCCTATTTCAGCATACACCCATTGTGTATCCTCCACTCTCTTCTGAATCCAAATTGCCAATCCCGCCACGTGTACGTTTCCTTCGTTCGCCACGTCATCGTTTCTTATAACAAAACCTGGTACTTTAGTGACTAGGTCGTCTGAATTGACAATGCGTAACACTTTTATACCCTTTTCTTCTAGTTGAGATCGGAAGCTATTGTTACCTACTCGTGGCCCACCAAACGATACAACTGTTACTAATGGAGCGTGTTTGAATGTTGCGGCTATGTCATACGCGGTGAGAGTTGCAAGCGCAGCACCTAGACTGTGCCCTGTGATTGTCACGCTCAAGGGTTCATCTGTGTATTTTCGAAGAATCTTTGATACTTCGTCTCGCACCGTGTCTTGTAGGCTTGGATGATTTTTAGTGTGTGAAGTGTATAAACTTAGAAAACCTTTTTGTACCATTGGCTCAGAAGAAGTTTGGGGTGCCATGTCACTAGGAAGACATGCCAACGTGGCGCGTAAATTCTCTAACCATTCTAGACATGTGGCGGTACCTCGATAAGCGATCACCACATCCCGCCTCCCAAGCCTTGCGATCTCGTCCTTGTCATTACAGACCGCCACATAACCAATCCAGCTAGATTTAGTACCCACACAATGAGATACTTTTTCAACCCAATTAGGCAAGTTGACCGAACACGTGGCATGCAGACTTCTCTCGACTTTATACCCAGTTTGACCGAACCCGCATTGAGACAACAAAGAATCAACAGGATACTGACACATGGCATAAGACGGAGATGACGTGTCCAACACAAAGGACCGATAAGCTGCTTCCACGAACTCCCCGTACCGTAGGATCTCGCCTCTAAGATCATCATCAAGAGGATCAAGCAAGCCTTCCCAATTCTTGATTCCTTGACATTCCATCCACTTTTCCCTCAACTTGCCACCTTTAAAGCTACTAATTGAGCTTAATGATGAGCTTTTAACTCTCAAATTCGACCTCGCAACGAACCGCTCAGAACCTGACGTTTGGCATACGTTCCTTGAACAACACTGCAGCTCCACCATGTTGCATGTCTTAACCATTCCAATGGTAAGCTTCATTTTAAAGATCTTTTTTTTTTGTTAGTATTCAGAGAAGAGGTTTTGTCTGCTTTATCACATGCATGCACAAGAAATATTTATATTGAATAAATGTTATGAGAAAGATTTGACAAAAAGGAAGATATAAGTTGAATAAAGAAAAAGGACAAAAAGGGTAGAAAAAAGTGTACGTGTATTAAAAGTGAAAAAGACAAAGAAATTGGATGGACGGTGATAGCATATTAGTCCAATTTTCAGAGTGTGGCTTTTATACTATGGAGATACTGTGGGGGCAGTTTCTATATTAGTTGAACCGATTTTTATATGGAATTATTATTATACTAAAGATTATTTTTTTCATGTATTCACAAAAGATTGTGTTCTGTTTCCTTTTCCTAGACAGGATATTGATATATCATTTATGTACTTGAGTAAAGCATATAAAGAATACGAAACATGACGATGGTTGAACCGCTGAAAAATCGAATTTCATACTAGTATATATTTAGGGTTCGTCTTTTCATATTTGTCCACTAAAAAATCGAGCATTACACCTGATCGGTGTAGTGTCATGTGATGTAATTAGAGTCTCTCAGTTTTAAACCTCCCATCATTTATACATTTAAACTCGAGTTGAAGTTGAGTAAAACTTGAGTTTTTTCGGATAATTATAATATGAGTTATTATTTTAAAATAGTTTGACAAAGATAAAATAATTTTACTATACCTCATTTATACTCTAATTTGATGGAAGAACATGTAATACAATACGTGTTTTTATTCACGTTAGGTTTATGGTGTTAACGATAAACAAATAAACTAGTCTATATCAGTGGTGGATCAAGAAATTGAATATAATAGGAGCATTGAAAATAATTAAAGAGACAGCTACGGACACGGATGATATTATATTTTTTTATCAATAAAAATATATCGTTTTTATCGAAAAGATCTTAGAATTCAGTGAAGCTACGTGACCTCTGTCTCTGAATCAAGACAATTTTCAACATTTAATATGGTGCTTTTTATCTTATCATGGACTAATCTGTAAAGTGTTTAACAACCTATAAAATTAATAAGCAATTGTACACTTTTTAACTTCCAAAGGCTTATCTTTCCATTGAAAGTACATAATTATATGGAGAATGGGGCATGTATGTGATGCTTTTTAAAAGACAACAGTTAACTTTTTCCACTTTCATGAGGGCAATCATGGAATTTCATTTTACTTTAGGATGTGATGGAATTTTTGTTGATGGTATTTATCATCCCATTAAGCCATTTAAGGAATATTTATAAGTCATGGTCCTTAAAATAATATTTCCAAGTATACGTTTCCCAAAAGCTACTGATACTTTTGTATATTAGGCTATTGGTAAATTTTATATACTTTATCACAACTTTATATCTCAATGAGTGACACAATTTTTTTTCCATCATCGATAATAATGTAGAACACATAATTAATTATTACGCATGCTCAGTATAATCAATTTTGTAAATGTATTATGTATTACTTGTTGTGTCACGAATATTATATTATTTATTGTGTCTGAAATGTTAATTATAACGGTAGTATTACCCGGACCCGTCATCACAACATGAAGAGTGGAGAAACCGTCCAAAATTTGTCTAAGATCAGGAATATTTTATTTGCTTTTTAAATTAATAAAAGTTATTGTTTAAGTGGGGTTTTTATCTTCGAGCTTGCAATAATAGATGACCAAGAATCCTTAATCTTCCTTTTCAAATAAATTAAAGAAACCTTAATCTTATCTAGATTATATAATTAATTTTAGATGCAATCTTGATTACATATCATATTTTGTTAGGGTTTAATTCTGAGTCATAGTAGAGAATGCAAAAACTCTTCTGAAACTCAAACGATAATAACTTAAACATTCGACTACAGCCAATATAGTTTATCTCAAATGATATATATTGATAGTGTATTTAATACAATAGATTAAAAACCATATTATGTGAGAACTAAAGGTCAACATGCACTACATTAAATTGGAAATCTGAGATTAAGTTTCACATGTTTAACAAATCTCTACGCTGGAACAAAAACCAACATCCAGAAATAGTAATATTAATTAGGCTTTATTGTTTAGAAGGACAAAATAAGAGTGTAAATGTGTAAAAAAGACAGTGGAATTTTTTATTGGTGAAAAGGGCAAACCAAACAGTAGAATAGTGGATTCCACTGTAAAGATAATGCAACCAACAGTGTATTTTGAGTAACAAACAGTGGAATTGTTCTTTAACACATGATTTTTTTTCCACTGTCCTTAATCCTATTTTTCAACTTTTTTTTTGTCCTTTATTACCACTCCCCCTATTAATTACTCCATTTTCTCTACAAGCTTCAAAATCCAAACAAATTCAAGCATTGTTTGAAGAACAATTGAGAAAAGTTGTTTCTGGCATTGATCTATGCAAGGACGGAGTCAAGATTCGGTATTCGGGTGGGCTGGATTTTTTCATAGTGTTATATAATAAAAAAAAAATCCTTAGACGTTTAAAATTTAACAATAAAACTCACTCGATACTCCTAGTATTTTCTACTCTAATGGAAAAAAATTATTTATAATGTTTATTGTACGATGCATATTTTTCTTAAAGTTCATAAAATAACAACAAAAAAATTCATTCGATACTTAATATGAGTTTCAGATGAGACGTGTCAATAAAACTGAGTTATGCATGAGTAAAGTTTAAAGATGGCAGGACTTGATAAAACATTAAACATAAATGCAGGTGTGTTTTATTGGCATCACAAAATAGCTTCTAACAATATGATTACACAAATTTTAATGTATATAATTAACAATTCAACTGTGTCAATAGAACTATCAAAATTAATATAAACCCATATATATATATATATATATATATATATATATATATATATATATATATATATATATATATAAAGAAAGTGGGTTGGTTGGGCTTAGCCACCCCCAGCCCACTATATAGCTACGTGTATGGATCTATGGAGTTGGGATCCTCTGTCGTGGTGTCCTCTGCCGTGCCCATGCTGTGAGCCCGAAACGACGTCGTTTCGGGCACAAACGGCGTCGCTACGATGTTGTTGTTGTTGTTGTTTTTCTTTTTTTTTTCTTTTTTTGTTGCTCAAAACAAAACGGCATCGTTTTGGCCCTAAACGATGTCGTTTCGGGTCATAGCAGAGGAGCCGCGTCCGGACCTATGAATATAAACTTGTCTTTTGACAGTCGCCTCTCTGCACTCTTCTCTTTTCAAATCTTCCACCTCAAACTGTCATATCACAGAATTGACACTTCGCTCGAACTTCCAACACAATGCTTAGTCAACGAAGCTCTGAAGTCTTTGTTTATATAGGAATCAAATGTCAACACTAAATTAAATTACCAAAACGATATTGAGTCTCACCTACTTATCATAGTAGGTAGTTATGTTTAATTACCTACGTGAAGTTTCGGAATCTATACATTACCTATGTCTCAAAATACAAGGCATTGTAGAGTTTTGACACGGTTTAAAATTAACAAAAAAAAAAATCAATAAGTAAATTTTAATTATAATTAATGTAATAGTTTTAAAATAATGAAAAATTGTTGAAATTTATAATAAACGAGGCGTGGTAAGAAAATTGTAATAAATATTTTATTGATATTAAAAATTTATTGTAATATGAGACAAAACTTAAAACAAAATATCTTATATTTTAGGACGGAAATAATATTAGAGTCTTTGAGTTCAAAAGGACCTTCCATAACAACTTTTAAACGAAACTTCAACCCAAAAAGTATACTTATCATCCATGAGACATGTTAGTGGAGTCACCCTCCAAATTAAGAATATATAAGCTCAGTCATTTTCACAATTCTTGTCATATATAATGAAGCCATTTAACCCCACCTAAAATCTATCTATCTATCTATATATATATATACAGAGAGAGAAAGAAAAACATAATTAACTTGGATGTATATGCTACTATATATCACGGCAGTTTTCCTACGATGAGTTACACAACATACTATTGCATCTTTCATTAAGATAAGTATGTATTGTTAGCAATGTGCAAGTCCTACGTCACGATCAATAATGTTAAAATGCAAGTGTTGTGTCATTGGTAACGTATACGTCATTTTGGGTGTTTTCACACAAATTAAGAAAATAGTTGAATTCTATGAATTTTAAGGAGAAATATTCTTTGAGTACTATCATTAATGAAATTGTTATAAATTATTCATAAGTACTGAGATTGTTAATAAATTATATAGGGATAAGATAGAGAAAATAATAATAAATATTTCATTGTTAACGTAGAATGATTTATATCTTGGACAAACTAGAGTGATTTATATTCTGGGACGGAAGTAGTACTTCCAAAGAATTTCTATATATTTACACATGATAATAACCAAGATTTACATTACTTGACACTCTTTTAGCAGCTGCTCTCAAAGGGCAATTAGAGCTGACAAAACTATCAACTAAACCAAGATATGTCTTTAATTCATGGCAAGCAGCTATATTGTAGCCATTGCCATTAAGCAGTCGAGAAGAATCTCGGCTGCTTAGTCGGAGTTCACATCCGACGTCATCATACACCCATTTTGTATCCTCCATCCATCTCTGAATCCAGTTTATTCCGACACGGTCATCTTGTGTACTACTTCTGTCGATGACGAAACCTGGCATTTTCGTTATTACGTCATCTGAATTTACTATGCGTAACACTTTAGTTCCTTGGTCCTCAAGTTTCAGTCTGAAGTTTTTGTTACCGACTCGAGGACCCCCGAAAGAAACAACTGTCACGGGGTGGTTGGAAGGAAGGTTTCTTTTATATCGTAGGCGGCGAGGGTGGCAAGCGCCGCCCCGAGAGAATGGCCGGTGAAGGTGAAACTTAAGGGCTCATCGTCGCCATACATTTCAAGAATCCGCGCCACCTCGTTTCTTATTAAATCTTGTAAACTCTCACTTGAAGAATTCTTGGATGTGTATAAGCTCAAAAACCCGCTTTCTACCATCGGTGAATGATCATTCCGAGATGATTTTGAGTTCGAAAAATGTAGAGGAGCAAGAGTTACTCTTAGATTTTCTAACCATTCAAGACACGTGGCGGTGCCACGTAACGCGATGACAACATCGCGCCGTCCAAGTCTTTTGATTGTTCTTTTGTCATGACATACCGCCACGTAACCAATCCAGCTCGACGGTTTACTCATCCAACTTGGCACCTTCTCTGTCCAATCCGGCAACCGAATGCTCGACGTGGCGGTCAAGTTAGCCGTGACCCGATAACCCGTAACCGAGTAACCAGACCCAATTAACAACCTCCTCTTAGAGTACTTGCATTGAGCAAAAAATTGACTAGAAGGCTCAAAATCACATGACCTATAAGCAGCCTCAACAAAATTGCCATACCTTATGATTTCGCTACGTAAATCGTCGTCAAGTGGATCAAGCAATCCTTCCCAGTTCTTCATTCCTTGTATCTCCTTCCATCTTAAACCGAGACATGCCTGTTTAATAGTCTGCATGGTCGTGGTTGCGGTTGTGGTTGAACCGTTGAACCGAACAGAATGTCGATTGAGTTCTGGTAACTTCTTCATGGTCAAGCTTGTTTCTGAAGTGGTTGGTAAGGACTGTGCATGCATTTGTAGACAGGGCTTTATGGATAGCATGTTTTTTTATATATATGAGAGAGAAAATGAATATTAAATATATTTATATATATATGTATGATGTTTATGACAGGAAAGATATGGACTTGTGAAAGTACAAAGAGTAACTGAAAAGAAATCTAATGAATGGTGTTAGTTAAAGTCAAGAGTTGGGGCTTTTTATAAATGCAAAAAGTTTGCTAAAAAATCTATATATATAAAATATAAAATTGCAAAAAAAAAAAAAAAAAAAAAGGAGAGTGTAATGTGTTGAGTATCTAAAAGCCTTAAAAACCTGGCAGTATTGAGTTGTTGCACTTATTTTCATATGTTGATTGCGCGTGCTAGTTGACAGCTCGAACTTTTTTTTTTCGGCTTGCATCATGGAAGTGGTAAGTGAGAGACATACGGGTATAATCGTTGTTACATAACGGTCGTTTATTATGACATTGATCATTATCAACGGTATATATATATATATAATTGTTGTGTCATTCATGATCAACGGTGTAAATGACTGCTTGTCACAACGGTTATATTCATATCATTACTCGTAAAAGGGAATTTTAATATCGTAATCACTCTGACACAACGAATGAGAATTGTTGATCGAGATATAGACTCATTAATCATCAAGGATGCAAAAGTATGAAGTGTCGGTCATTATCCCAATTGGTAATGCCTTTGATAATGATGGATCAACAACACGATCAATGAAACCTATGTCACAATCAATAATGTAAAAGTAGTTTGTGTCTACCATTGTGGCGTAATGTTTATACATCCCATGGATTTTTAAATTAAAGAGCGTATCATGTTCATAAATGAGGAGTTGCCACTTGGAGTCAAACTCATCTCGGCCGCTGTTTTTTTCAAGGATATCATCAAAGTTAAGTAGGAGTAATAAAAAGAGATAAGATAAACGTATTATGTTATTACTTATCACTTTACGGAGTCCCGATGACCTTAAAGTCGGAATAAGTAGTGATGTTACTTGTGTGTGTGACAACAGTGACGTTACTTAACAAAATAGTTTATTTTTTTATCTTTATCTTTTGAACAGCACAACTAAATTAAATAAATAGTTTTTAGGCCAAACCAGGCATAAATCACACTTAACACTCCAATGAAATTTCCAAAATTAGAATTCTTGCATAAAGCTAGAGGAACCACGTGGTTTTTAGCATGTTTTATGTTTCTAATAATACATCTTAATTGGGAATGAAGTTTAATGACTTTTAAGGTGCCTAAGCCATAAAAGGACATTAAAATTGTTTTATTACATTTTACAACAATAAAATGTAGCAATTTAAACGTTCAAAATGAGTGAGTAAATCGAATTCATGCATATGCATATTTTTACAAGTACTCTTTTCTATCGGTAGAACTTGCGTATGATATTTTTAATACATTTTTTATTTCACACATTCGAAAGTCATATTTCTTTATTTTACATTACCCCGTTTTAAAGTTTTGAAGTGAAATGTATCATATAAATATTACAATCTCTATCAAAATAAAAATAGAGATCATGTATTTCATATCATATATCTAAAGTAAAGTTTTAGACTCTGTATTTTAGAGTTATCTATAGACTATCTGATATATTGTGTTTTTAATGAATATGAATGGTTTGAACCAGTATCTGATTCATTTGTGCTTTTAATGAATCTGAATGGTTTGAGCCTCTAAATGTAACGTCCCCAAACATGTGTATGCAGCACTAAATTGAGTCATAAAAGATTAAGTTAACTTTTTAGATTATCGATATCGCTTGATCTAAAATAGTTAACCCGAATTGACAAAATATTTATGTCTCACACTTATATGAAGCAGGGCGGACCCATCATGGATAGGGAGAGGGCCATGGCCCCCAATCAAATTTTGGTAAAAAATTGCTATTATACCCTTCAATAATATTAAACACTTGTGTATGTATACAATTTTGAATATTTCTAGCAAAACTCTCCTTGTAGCTCCATTGTTGCGGTGCCTTGCAATCAAGTGTACGAATCCTAGCTGCTACATATTTTTTTAATCCTTTTCTTGTTTGTTTTTATTTTCTCCTTTCTAGTGTTTGTAATTTATGTTTTATTTTTCCATTTTCTAGTGTTTGATATTTATGTTTTCCCCTTTCCTTATTAACATTTGTGATTTTTTCAAGAAAAATAAAAAAAAATTCTAGGTCCGTGACTGATATGGGGTGATAATTCTACTACTTTAATAATGTGGGCACTTATATGGGGTAATTCTTCCCTAATCACTCCATTTGCACCGTAGACACACGTGGATGATTCTGGACCACACAATTTGAATTTGAGTTGAAACTGTGTGGTCCAGATTCATCCACATGTTTAACTCCTCAAATGAACTTTCCATAAAACAACTTCCCCTTATATGGAGGTGAGAATTCTACTACTTTAACTATGTGGCACTTATATGGGCTGAGAATTCTATTACTTGAATTATGTGGGCATTACATTCCCCCCTTATAAGCAACTGGAGCAACTTGCGTCCTCACCAGGATTTGTCACAGACTCGTCCGCCAGGATTTGTCCTAGACTCATCCCTACTGTAGGATCTAGAGGTGGCCCCCACCGTCTCTCACTGTGTGGGAACTAGTCTTGTCCGGTCTTCGGCTCTACTAACAATTTGTAACGCCATCAACCATGTCTATGGCAGCGCTAAATGAGTCATAAATGCTTCGCTTAACTTTTCAGTCTGTCGACATCACTTGGTCTAAAATGGTTCACCCAAGTTGACAAGATATTTATGTCTCGTACTTATATGGAGTGATAATTCTACTACTTTAATAATGTGGGCATATATATGGTGGTGAGAATTCTACTACTTTAACTAGGTGACACTTATATGGGGTGATAATTCTACTACTTTAACTATTTGGGCATTACATTTCCCTCTTATAAGCAAATGGACAACTTGCGTCCTCGCCTGGATTTGTCTCAAACTCGTCCGCCAGGATTTGTCCCAGACTTGTCCCTATTGTAGGATCTAGAGATGGCCCCCACCGTCTCTCACAGTGTGGCAATTAGTCTCGTACGGTCGTGGTCTCTACTACCAATTTGTAACGCCCTCAACCATGTCTCTGACATCTAATTGAGTCATAAATTATCCGGTTAACTGCTTAGACCGTCGTCCTCGTAGGGCTTAACAAGGTTAACCCAAGTTGATAATGTCCCACACTTATATGGAGTGAGAATTCTATTATTTCAACTATGCGGGAGGGGGGGTTACACTAAAGTATAGCTTTAATAATATACATCGTCCATTACAAGTGCTTTAACAACTCACAACAAATTAAAGTTCTTCACTTCTATAATTAAGTACAATAATACATGTAACAATATGGTTATTTACCCTTTGATCAAACCCAAAAAAAAAAAAAAAGTTGATACGTGTCCCTTATGTTTCATAGAAAAAGCCTATGGATGATAAAGGATAATGACATAATAGAACTTTTCAAATTTATTCTACATCATGAATACTAATGGTTGATTGAGAGGTTCTTTCAACTTGTTTGACGTGGAAATGCTTTTATATATATATATATATATATATATATATATATATATATATATAACATGGTTTATATGGAAAATTTTGTAATGTTTTCACACCGTGCAGATACAATAACTTTTAAAAACACATGCGTTTCGTAGTGTTAATATTCAAAACCAATAACAACACTATAAAACACGGGTTTTCTAAAGTGTGAATTGAAGTCTCCGCGCAGTATGGAGACACCCCAACATTAAGGGTTCTCACTCCCCATATCCTACGGATTGAGTAGAGATGTTAATCAGATTATCAGTGGCTCAGATCGAGTCATGAGCTTTCCTTTTTATACCAAAGAACTGAAAGAAGTCTCTCATTTACGGGATTCGAACCTCCACCCTCCAGCATAAGGACTAGACTGCCTTAAACACCCAAACACCGAGATTTACTCTTTATATAGATTCTATTGCTCATTACCCAATGAGCTTTCGGCTTTTGCTTCGGTAGGGTTTTTATTATTTTTATTCTCTGTTAATTATATTCATATCTCTTTCCTTTTTTTGTCCGCATATATAGGTCTGTTTGACCAAACTGCGTTAAACTTTGATGCTTTTGTCTCAGCTTCTTTTATTCACTTATGTTGCTATTTTATATCATTGTGTTAAGGGTTATAGCTTGGAGTTCGATCTTTTAAATTGCCTGGAATTTAAATATATATATAATATTAAAAAAAAAACCTTACATATGCCTTCTGTTTTGGATTTAAAAAACATGTTACATAATTGAATTACAAAACAATTTTTTTGAGAACTGAATTACAAAACAATTAATCATGTGTTTTTCAAGCCTGTCATATTATATTCCTTTCTTGTTCGAGTAATTGAGATATATAGGAAATCTTGCTATTATTATTTATTTTCTAAACTTAGATATGTAATATGTGAGCATGTGTAACTTATCAAGAATGTGTGTTTTCAAGAATAATTGATTCTATTTATAGATAACACAGAGTGAACTAATTTTTTGCACATGAAATTAAGCATGTAGTACACTCTTCAAAATAAATTATTATTCCAAATGAAAAAAAAAATATTTTAAGAATGTGAGTTAATGTATTAACTTTTACACTAAAATAACTAGAATATCCTTGTATATAATTAATGTGACATTCTTTTCTATATCTCATAGTGTAATAAATAGGGGTAGATCAAGTAAAAACACAATAAATGTTGTATTGGAAAATGTATTACCTCACATAAAATGGAACAAATTATTTTGACAACTGCCTCAGTTATTGTGGAACGGAGGGAGTATTTGATATGAAATGTACTACATTATAGATATGTTTATCTTTTGGAAAATGGTATGTGTACTACCCCATTGATTAAAGTGATAAACTATTTATTGTGTTGGGTCCCAATAAAATGTGTGGTGTTTATTGTATTGTGTAAAACATTGTGGTGAAAAGGATAATGGATGTATCACTACTCTTATCTTTTGTCTAGTTGCATTAGTGCACAGCACTTTGTTGCACAGTTTTTTATGACACATATGCATGGCGATTCACTAAACTAGGAATGAATGCAATTATCTTTTACTCCATGATTAAGGAACCCTTACATATTTATATTGCAATTATTACCTGGAAAAAAAGGTGAAATATCAAACAACATTCGGGCACGTTAATGACTGTTTATTTACTAAAGCGCAATCTGTCAGCACCGAAATTCAAATCCTTCTAGCTAGCAAGGTATTTACAAAATGCATTTTTTTTTTTTTTTTTTTTAATTTCTGCCTTATGTACACTTAAGAAAAGGAAAGATAAGGAAACCTTTTAACTTTAAGAGTGCTATCTTCCTTCTTTTGAAAATAATTGAAAGAGCATTTTACTTGAAACAAATGGAATTTTCTTTGTGATCAAAAGGTACTAAAAATGCACATGATAATTATACTAAAATTTTACACCCCTTTAGCTTTTCAATCAAGGTAGTTTGGGTTTTTGATTGTGAAAGAATGAATGAATAAAGTTGAAAAGGCACTCTAAATACTACTCCGTCCGTTTTTTTTTTATCTTGTCGCGAAAAGAAGAATCACACAGATTAAAAATATAATTAATATGTTTATGACTAAGTTGTTCTTTGATTTTTTGAATATATGCATGGGTAATAGTGAGTCAAATTGACTTTTGGAGTTTTTAGTATTGGAAATGTATTTTTTATTGGAGATGCAAATAATTTGTTGGTAAAGGAGGATAAAAAATAATAAATGATGCATTGAAAATGTAAAATGACAAATAAATAAAAACAAACAAATTATAAAATGTGACAGATAAAAAAAACGGAAGGAGTAAGTTTTAATGCAAAGTCATATCAATATATGCTGTAAGAAAACATTATAATTAACACACCCATTCATCAATAATGCATGCATCATTATTTAGCCTTTAGTGATAAGTTACTATTCCCATAAAAAGAAAAGGGAAATAGTTGTATAATCGTTTAAATAAACATCTCATAAATACTGTAGTTAGTGGTCTAAGTAACATATACTCTATATGTCTAAAAATATAAATCATTTTCGTGTTTTCTGAGAGTTGTGGGTTTGTGTTATAAATATTAAAGTCAAAAATCCAAAATACGCTTTGAGTATGGTTCAAAAATGGTTGTAAAGTGATAAAAGGTTGTTGAAGTCCTAAACATCAACAAACTGAACCTGGAACAACAACAATAAACCAGAAGCATCAGCAACTTCACTAAGGCATTTTATCGAACATATGGCAGCAAAAACGGTTGAACATTGAGGCAGTTAATTAAATCAGTTACAACTGATTCTGTTATCATTAGTAGCTACCAAACACCTATTTAAGCTTCGAATTACAGATAGTAAAGCTCAATTGAGTGATTTATTCATTGTACCACAATAATGATTTTCGGTTCAGTTTTCCTGCTTGTTCTTAAGTACGAATAGTGTAATTCCCAGTTTTACTAGTTCTTCATCAAGAACTCTTGCATTTCTTCATGGTATCAGAGATATGAGGTTCTTGATGTTTCTTTCATTGTGTTTCCAGTTTGAAGATTCCTTTCCTTCTTCGTGTCTTCTTTTCTTTTTCTGTAATTTTGTACGCAGTCGTTATTCATGGATAATCATCAAGTACATGCTCATGTTATTCCTCCGGAATTAGTTCTTCATCCTAGTGAAAGTCCAGCTTTCATTCTGGTACAGCCGATTCTTGATGAAACTAACTATGACAGTTGGAAAATTGCTGTATTGAATGCCTTATCTTCAAAGAACAAAACCGGTTTCATTGATGGCACCATTGACAAGCCACCAGCCAATGATCCAAATTTCAGATTATGGAATCAAAACAATAGCATGGTCAAGGATTGGTTGAGATGGGGTTTAGGCAATCCAAACATGACTATAGTTTGTTCATTACAGGTTCTTGTGGCAAGTTTACAGCAGTCCTAGTTTATGTAGATGATGTAATTGTCACTAGTCTAGATATGGAAGAAATCAAAGGCTTGAAAGACTACTTGAATAATCAGTTTGGCATCAAAGATTTGGGAGAACTTAAGTACTTCCTAGGGCTTGAGGTTGCAAGATCCAAGAAGGGAATTGTCCTATCACAGAGAAAGTATTGTCTACAGCTACTTGAAGATTATGGCTACTCAGAATGCAAACCAAGTGAAACTCCTATGGACACTTCAATAAAACTACATTCAAAGGATTGTGAAAAATTAACTTCAGATAGCCACTATAGAAGTTTGGTAGGCAAATTGATGTATCTAGGTCTAACCAGGCCAGATATAACATTTTCCACACAATAATTGAGCCAGTTTTTGAATAAACCTACAGAACTACAACTACAAGCAACACACAAATTGCTTAGGTATTTCAAGAAATCTCCAAGCCAAGGAATCTTTTTTCCACTAAATGACAAACTGGAACTGAAGTGCTATGTTGATGCTGATTGGGCATGATGCAGTGACACCAGAAGGTTCTGTCACAGGCTTTTCTTCTATTTAGAAGATTCTTGTAATCTGACTTCAGTTTATTTAGTAAAGAGATTGTTTTCGTTTTTGAGTTGTGCATTTGTTCTTTGTTATTTTTTTGTTTTGTTATGTTATTGGGTAGTACGCCCACAGTATGCCATGCATTAGTTTTAAACTTTGGGTGGCATACTTTAGTTGTAATGCTGCTGAACCTAATGCTCGGATTATCAGTCTTAGTGTAAAATTCGTTATGGGGTGTTTTGCTCGGTATGCAGTTCTGATTTTAAGATTCCATGCTTATTCAAGACCGAGCTCTATACGCAAACTCGCCCAGTTTTGTAAAGTTAGATGCTCTTGTTCGTGAGCTATGTTGAGTTCGGTTTTGTCTGGTTGTACTGTTTATGCTATTGGAGGGATAAGCCCTCTAGTATTTCCTTTACTTGTTATATTTGGCTTGAACAAACATGGGGGTTCGAGTTACTTACTGGCACCAAGCATACCATAACAAATTTCACAAATCGTACAAGGCATAGCTCTCCGTCGATCAGGACTGAATCTGATCGCATTTAGCTTAAACTAACCTAGACGAATAACATTAGGTTGCGATTCCATCCAAGGAATTTTTTGTTTGTTACTCTGATAAGTTTTGTTTAGGCTTCCGTAAGTGAGCCTGGCGCGTGCGTTCGGCTCGCGCAGACTTAATTTTTTATTCACACTCAGTATGTCATTCTGAAGTTTCCAGAATGCACTAATTTTTGTACGCATGGTCGAGCTCTTTATGGGCTCGGGAATCTATTTCTAGATTAGTTTCATATTATGACGAGCAAAAAAAAGTCTGGTCGTTTTTAATACAAAGCTTAGACGGATACCACTATATTGATCAGAGCAGGATTAGCTTAACTAATTAGTTTTTTAAAGGCGAAGAAAATTGCCCTAATTTTTCTAAGTTATTACTACTGACAGGCTTGTTTTTGTTGCTTGTTCTTGTTAGTCATTGTTGGAGAGGTAGGCCCCCTGTATGCTATGCGCTGGCTCGAACTGGTGGACGGCATACATGTATGAATTATGTACTACGCCGAGTTCAATGCTCGGGTTTTTATTTTATCAAACCCTATGAGTTTATTTAAGGGACTTGCTGTCCTGTGTGCAATTCTGAAGGTTTAGATTGCATAACATTCGAATATTTGTATTAAATGATAAAGATTGGAGCCTTTATGGCTCAGGATTCTTTCCATAGTTATCTGTCTATTAAACACGTGAGAAATATGATAAGAGATTTACTCTGACCAACCTGGACGACTCAGGCTAGACAGGTCGAACCCTTCTATGCCTGGACCGTTCCGAGGGACAGGGAGCCGAACAGGAAACAGCTCGGTTAGGAGTAAGTAGAATGGTGGATTGGAGAGGGACTGAACCGACCACGAGGATCGGATACGGGTTGAGCAGATCACAAGGGTTGGCCGACCTGAAGAGGAATAGGACGAGAAATGGATTCGGGCTGACGACACAGTCCAAACTGACTAAAGCTGCTCGGCCAACCTATGGAGGTCGGGGAGCATAGCCGGACTAACACCGACTAAAACTGGTTTATAGATATGGCGACCTACACCGGGCACCGAGGCAGATCGCGGACAGACTAGAGTACTTGTACCAGCGGAACTGGGTGCAAGATGTACTCGTAAGCACCAGAAGTCAAGCCTGGGCACTGACCGACCTGGGAGGAAAGGGACAAGCGGACGAGCTATACTAGTGAGGTTCTTAGCATTGTTCTCTCCATATTTATTGTCGAGTCACTGAGGAGATGCCACGTAGGTAGGTACAATTCTTGGCATCGTCAATTCTCATTCAGTCCGGAGATTAACTGCAGGACGAGCCGGTCATTGCTCACCAGTGCTCCGACATTGGCAAGTTGGTCGGACAGAGTCTTCAACTCCTAACAATAAGCATATACATTTGGAAAATCATCCAATTTGACATCTTTGAACTGATTTTTGAGATACATTGCCCGTTGATTTTTATTGTCGTGAAAGAGGCTTTCTAGCCGTTCCCAAGTCTTCTGGGTTGTGGCATTCGGCTCAAGAATTGTGTGGAGAAAATCATTGGATATCGTACCGTATATTCATTGAAGAACAACCACATCCAACCTGGACCATAATTCGTCGTCAACTGTTGCAGCTTTTTCAACTGTTTTTCCGGTGGATTTGTTGGGGATGATGTGATCAAGGACTTGATACACACGACGATGAATCTTGAAAATCTCAGCCCATGAAGCATATTGACCTTTTTCCATTTCGAGTGTAATAGGAATGGAGTTCTTGATGTTGTTGACGGCGAGTGTAGAGTGGAAATTGGAGTTGTCTGCCATGGAGCCGAGGGAGGAGATGAACAGAGGAGTAATTTTAGCAGAAATTAGCAGAGGAAGAAAGGAAGTTAGGAGAGATTAGGCTCTAATACCATGAAAGGAATTATTTTCCCGTGATTTTTATTGATACACAATATTACAATATATAGTGTGAATGTTTCGCAATATTAATTACAGAATATCCTATACTAATTACAAATATATGGTATTGATGGTAAAATATGTACAGAATTATTTGGATATTCTAACATAAAGCTCAATTTTGTGATTTATTCATTGTATCACAATAATGATTTGAGGTTCAGTTTTCTCGCTTGTTCTTAAGTTCAAATAGTGTAATTCCCAGTTTTACTAGTTCTTCATCAAGAACTCCTGCATTTCTTCAAAAGTTGTTGGATAATAATAAATTAGTGATCAGATGAAGAAAAATGAAATAAAATGGCTTTTTTTTTTTTTTTGATAATACTAAAAAATTACTATAAATCAATGACGTGAGGCAAAGGCAGAGGATGTTAAGAATGTGAGATAAAAGTTCCACATTAGTGGTTCTATTGATTTATGTATTTCAGTTCATATTATAAATAAGGTTTTAAGTTTTTTTTGTGTTACATGTAACAATGTAATGTACTACTTATGGTAAATTTAATGTCTATAGTTTAATGTTTAGGTTTTTGTTAAATGTAGTTCAATATAATTTTTGCATTGTCCACTACAATAATATTTGTTCTCTTTCGTTTGTGAATGTAAGTGAATTTAACCAAAACATTACTATTATTTGCATCACACTCAATTTATTTGTGCATCACTCTACATGTGTACAACAGTAGACCCGACTTTTTGAAAGTCGGTTCTGGAGTCTAGAACCAACTTCCGTAGGTGAAGGATCGAACATGAACTTTATCAAAGTTAGTTCTCACCAATGCACCTACAGAAAGTCGGTTCTACTGTGATACACATATAGAGTGGTGCACGAGCAGGTTGAGTGGTGGTGCAGATAAAGGCTTCATTTCCCAACCCTCTCCCCTTCATTTGTTTTACGTAATCATCATTAAAGGCTATAGCTCGTAACTTGTTCTCTAACAGACTAGTATCAGATTATGATTGTATGAGTTTGTGAATATAGTCTTTTGAGGATAACTAAGTATTATTTTGGAAAGGGCCGAAGTATCACATTGATGTGGTAGGTAGGTTTATGTTCTGATTATCCAGACCAGAGACGGATACTTCTAGTCACTAAGTTTGGGAAGATTATGAAGAAAGTGGAGCAATACGTATTACTATTTTTAGACGTGAGACTTTGTTCTGTAATAAAATATGTTAAGGATGTGGGATAAAAGTCTCACATTTGTAGCTTATAGATTGAAGTCTTTCACTTCATATTATAATAATCTCAAGTATTTCATGTTAAAAGAACCACATGTATCATCCGTTACGATAATAGTATCACCATATCAAAAATTTCAATAAGTATATAGCATTACAAAAGAATACAACCTAAAGGCCCACACTCATTTTACTATATATATAGATAGCGTGAAACAATATAAATATGTATGTATTTCAAATCATATAGTTCCACAAAATATCATCCAAAATCTATACTCAAAATCGTAGAATACAAAATCTTTAAATTATACGCTACTTTTCCTTCACAAAATACAAACTCTCCTCTCAAATCAAAAGTCATAGAGATTCAAATACATTTAACTCTAAATAGAGCTTCTGGTTTGAAGAAAAAAAATAGTGTCCAGATCTGTAAAAAAATCAATTTATTACAAAATTTCTCCACTATAGCTCACTTTAACACCTCCTGGAGGATTCAGACTGCTCTCATTTCTTATAAATGAAGATGGAGGGTGGAAGAAGATCTAGAAGGAGGACGGGAGGAGACATGAGATGAGAGGGAGGAAGAATGGACATTTTGCTTTATCATCACTCCACCATAGTGGGTACTCTAAAATAATAAATCTGTTAAGAAACCCGATACAAATGCTCTTACATCAAGCATCGAGGACACCCGGCACGATGCTTCTATGCACTGAACTACCCTTTAGGGCACCTTATTCTTATCAAAAATTGTATTACAATAAAGAACGTCTTTACCGACACCATACAACCGTGACACATTCCATGTGATATTCGACTTTCCAGAAATCAAACATCAGCATGATGCCTCGAAAGCACGTTTGATATGATATCACTAAATACGCTCCACGGCCCACAATGAAAGAATATGTATCAACTTGTAGCCTCTTTCTTTACCCATTGTCTTGCATTTTTTCCAGAATTATTATTATTATTATTATTATTATTATTATTATTATTATTGTTGTTGTTATATCCCCTATGTGGCTGCTTCTGGGAATATGATTTCCTGTGTCTGCTAGAGCTAGGTCTACCAGAGGAACCACCACCACCGCGAATATTCCTGGAGTTGCCAGCTGCTTTCTCATTTGTTTCTTTCTCCGGCACCACCACCGGTGGTGGTGGTGGCGGCGGCCGAGGTAAAAACGTGCCCGGTAATAAAACCTCCTGCTTTTTTATCTCGATTAGCCCATCGTTTTCTCGTTGAAGATTCAATACCGCCTCAAATTGCTGCTTTCTGATTTTCTCTAATTCAGAATGAAGGATATTGTCCTCATCTGATACACCATTTTCATTTGCTTCCTGCATTGTACCAAAACACATAGCGAATGAATCAATATATGTATATATTAGGCTTCAAAATATGCAGTCATATCCTACCAAGTTCAAAAGCAGAGTATATGGTAGATAGAAAAATGTAATGATGAAACTTACAATGTTGATGATGGATGATAACCTAAGTTGCATACGTGGGTACGGATACGAAGATACATGATACGCGGGTATGAGATTCTAGAAAAATATAGGGTATAGGTACGGGCGGGTGGGATCTACGTAAATATTAAATATATAGGGACCAAATAGAAGTATCCGTGCATCATAGACGATATAACAACAAAAACAACAGTAACTAACAACAACGTTAACGATAGTAAGAGCGTTTAAAGTCGTATTATCTTACCACTTGAGAATGAGTTCCAACCAAGTTAAGAACATGCTCAATGTCCTTAGCAAGAAACGGCTTACGACAAACCGGACACTTTCCCATGTTTACATCACTCAGTTTCCGTCTTCCTGTAAAATATAAAATTAAGTTATCTGCAAATTAGAAAACTCCAAAGTTTCAAATGTAAGATCTCAAAGATAAACTAAGTATCCAAAAATTGAAAAACTGGTAATCAAAAGATGCAGGGAAAGAAAAAGAAATCGCTTTTTGGTCTTCCATTAAAATCCCTTTTTAAGTCTATCAAGGTCGGTAGGTTGCGGCAACGGGACTATGTATTTTCAAAGAATCACAAAAAGAGTGCAGATTAAGCACCTTTTCGTTGTTCTGTGTCCCTTGAAGTAGTAGAACCAGAAGTATCGACATGATCCATTTCGTTTTGCATCTTCATCCATCTCCACCATCTAATAATGCATTCACTGCAATTACTCGGAAAATTTAAGACCAAGAAAACCGTAAACAAGACAATCTTTCACAGTACAGAGAGAGGATGAAGGGACTTACCAATGGAAACAATGAAAACAAGACATCAACTTCATGAATGGCAACGAATCGTTATTAGCCTCTTCATCAACCAATGGACATAAACATAACGGGCAATCCCCGTCAGGGTGATTCATACTCGAGAGCTCCTCGACAGCTCCCTAAAATACACGAATTTTGTAAACATTACGCTTTATACAAGGTTGGAGGATCCTCATTCAGACTTAAAAAAACTGCAATTCAAATAAAGCGTTTGTTAAACGCAGCACAACGAATCTACCGTGGCACCATACTTCAGGCAAGGTTCGACTTTATCAATCTTTGCAAAGTTGAATGTTGAGCTTAGATTCGACTTTCAAGAGGTCGAATGTCACTATGGTGCCCCAAAGGAAGGTGATACATCCACCACACATAGTGTGTAGTGGATAATCACTACACATATTCTATCCATGGATTTTAATTACTACACTTTAATCAATGGTGGATCATTAGGTAGTGAATGTGCACTACACAATATCATTTTCCTGCCACAAAAGTAGATTCGTTGTAGTGCCTATAACAACTATCTTCAAATAAAGCAATACACTAAGCAAGAATCACCTCACAAAGAGCTACAAGCATCAAACAGGAAGACAACTCAACAGCCTTATCTTGAATACACGAGACGAGCAATTTTTGCCTCTGATCGTCAAGACCCTTCGAACCAACAATGGTAATGCAAGGGAGCTCATCTGGATACTACAAAAAACAGGTCTTAGTTCACCAAGAAAAACAAATATCTTACAACATGTGGCTATCTCTTAAGGGGGGGCAGAGGCAAGTAGTAGGCTTAGGAGCTAAGCCCACTCGGGTTTTTTTTTCATACAACAAAAAAACCCATAAAATCTCGTTCAACCAATCAAAATCATCATATTCCAACCAACTCAATTCATCCTAATCCACCCCACCCAACCATTTGAGTAAAGTGTCACCCCAACTTCAATTCGTGGCTCCGCCACAGGGAGGTAGAAACTGCATAAAAATTGTGACTTTCTCACCCCTTTGCATAAAAGTGCACATTTTTATTCAAATCTACAACAATTCAATCACCTTTCTCTCTTTACAGAAATTGCTCACGGGGATTGAATTGTTGTACCTTATGAGTAGCTCGAATGCCAATTACAGCTTCCACAAACTGCAAACAAAAGCACCATTAAAAATACTCAATCTCCAAAAATCAAAAATTGAACCAATAAAGTTATGATCTTGAAATCATCATTCAAGAAAAAAATTGACACAAAAGTGCTTGCAAATCTATAAGCCAGTTTACCCTCAAAAAAAAAATCTATAAGACAGCAAAAAAAAAAAAAAAAGAAGATAGACAATAAAAATTGCCTGTTCAGAAGATACATCGGCGGTGCGGGGCTTGATGTGGATATGGAGATGAGGAGGGAACTTGTTTAGGACCACGCAATCTCCGCCGTATACGGCTTCTACAGCTTCAACTTCGCCCACTACGTCTTCTTCCGCCATAATCTTTGACTTATGCTTTTGCTGAGATTCAATCGGGGCAGAGATTTCCGGCTGCTGCTAATGTAAAGATGGAAGATAAATTCTATAGGTGTTGAACAAATAAGACGATTACTCAAACACAGCCCGACGTATGATAGGATGAAATTAGAGACTTAAATGATCTAAATGACGCTCGGCTCGGCTCGGCTCGTAAAATATTCGTCTATTGATGTAATCGAACTCGAGTCAGACTTGAGCAATTCAATTGACGAGCTGAATTGGAAGACTTTAAATTTTACCTTACGATGTTTGCCAACTTTATCGAGTATTATGCATATTTACATCAAAGTGCTCATAATATTTTTCGAGTATAATCGAGTTGAACTTAAGAAAAATAAAAAACTTGATTGTCATGATCTTGAATTACTTTTATCCTGCTCGAACGAACTCGAGTCGAGTTTGAATATCATTGTTTTCAAGAGTTGCTCGACTTAATAACCAAATACTTGATTAGGATTGAGTCGTTGGCACCCCTAGATAGGTATCAATGAACTTGGTTAATTGATGAGTATTAAAAAACATGACTAAGCAATTCCTGAGTAAACAGTGTGCTAAAATACATACACGACTACGCAATTTACAATTAAGCAAACAACTGACATACAAGCACAACAAAGCATGGAGGACTTGATCGCATTGTTGAAGCATGTGTATAAGAGTGAATTTGTTGATGTCATTTTGTTGTCAAAAGAGACTTGACATGAAGATCCTTCAATGACGAGACGTTGCATCCCAGAGAATAGAGATTGTCTCCACTATGATGGACATGTTGAACATATACAAAGCGGAGGAGGACATCAATTATCTATTTAGCGAAACCTCTTATAATGAAGAGAATGTCTGATGCGAGAAATGACTCCACAAATGGAGCTAGCCAAGAGTACAAGGCTACAAGCAAGAGGTGACCCATGTATTAGAGCATGGTATATTTGTCTTTGTGACTCAAATAACTGAAGTAGAGAAAACCAAGGAGTTGCTGATGAGTTATTTGTTAAAGAGCCTTAAGCGAAAAGCCATAAGACTATGAGTGAGCGTTTCAAAGTATATAATAAAGATCTTGCGACTTTTGAAACACTCAAAAAATCACAATAGATTGCATATTTTCAGATACTTTCAAGGTTAGACTTCCCGAGCTATATGACTTGAAAGATGCATGACGTTAATATGTAAACCCCTGAAACAAAAAGTGAGGTGGAAGACCTTTCAAATAAAAATACGTTGCGAAATATTCAAAACAATTTTTCACTGTCTAGCTAAGTGAATTATAAAGAACAAGATAGAGTACAGAACATTTCTGCCTCAAAGTAGTTTCGGGGCTTTTTTGGAGTTATAACAAGTGTTTGTGAAAAAAAAATTAAAGTGAAAGAAAAGCTTTTTTACTTTTATTTCGTGTTGTACTTGCGCTTTTCACCATATGCAATTGCCTTCATGTTTTGAGTATACGATCGTCCCTTCAAACATAAAAAAATTTTAAATTGACAACATCGTTTTTATCATTATTTGATTCAACTCGACTCGTTTTAAAAGAATATACACTTTTAAGTCCTAACAAACAATCTTCCATAAAGAATTATTAGTAGTTTGTTAAAGATAGACTTGTCTCCCTCTCCTCATCCTCTTCCCTATACTTCAATTGCATTGCGGCTAGGGTTTCACAAAGGCTCCATTTCTTTTCTCAGATCCCTCCATCACAAAAAATGGATTTAACTATAGATTGATTTAGCTTCAAAACATTAAAGACAAAATCTTTGTATCTGGGGTGCATTAATTTTTGAAAAATGGCGACTGTAAACCCATTTGATTTGCTGGGCGATGATATCGAAGACCCATCACAGCTTATTGCAGCTCAGCAACAGAAAGTCCCTGCTCAAGCCAAGAAAACTCCAGCTCCGGCAGCTACTCAGCAGCCGGCGGCGGCTAAGCTTCCTTCTAAGCCGCTTCCTCCGGCTCAAGCTGGTAACTTTTTTATGGTTAATTGGTTTGTATGTTATGTATTATTGGTTTTATGCTGCTTTTATGGTAACTTTTATGGTTAATTGGTTTGTATGTTGGTTTTATGTATGCTGATTTAGAATTTTGAAGTGTTGCTGTGGGTTTTTTATATGACGGTATGTAAATGCTTGTGTTAATCAACAGTAATCTGATAGATTCTATCGTGAACAGGGAAAATGAATAATTTTGGGTGTCTTTATTCTCACCGGCCCGGATTTACCGATGCACTACACTTACCTTGCACTTGCACCACACCGAATCACCTTTTTAAAGTATATTCTTGAGCCAAGCATCTACTTTCTAAAGGTCGACTGTGAGAATTAACCTTTTGAAGTTTATTCTTGGCTCAAGAATCGACTTTCCGATGGTCGATTGTGAGAATCAACCCAAGAATCGACTTTCCGAAGGTCGACTGTGAGAATCAACCCTTTGAAAGTCGATTCTTGAAGTGTCGACTTTCAATAGGTCAATTCAGTGTGGTGTATGGTAACTAGTGTGGTGCATCGGCAGAATTGCTGCGGTGATAATAAAAGCTCCTATTATTTTCCCCTATCTTCGGAATAGTTTCGGTTCGTTTGAACTTGAATTGATTTGAGTTGATATTTAATCACTGATTAATTTTGATTGAAACGTTGTTTGGATTGTATTGGTTTTTGTACAGAAGGAAATGGATATGTTCTTGTAATAAACAGAGGTAATTTGATTAATTGTAAAGCGATCGCCTAGGCTAGTGTCGCCTAGAGTTGGGGTCTAGGCGAGCAAAACAGCAGGATATCACCTAGAAAGTATTGCGGTCATTGGTCGATCTTTTCATGCTTTTTTATCACCGTTTTCACGTCTTGCATCAACACGAAGCTTTGAAGATATTTCTTCAGCAAACATTTGGAAATCCGAGGCTTTTGTTGAACCTACATCTGTCTCAATTCCATTGTTGTTGTTGTTTTATATTTTAAACTTACATCTTTGTTTGTGGTGCCATTTGCCTAGTGAGAGAGTCAAAAGGTGAAGGTGAACGTGGAGGAGGTTATGGCCGTGGTCGTGGAGGTGGCTATGGACGTGGACATGGTGGTTCCGGGTTCAACAACAGGGAATCCACGAACACCGACAACGCCTTTGGAAACAGAGACTTCTCTAGGAGTCGAGGTACAGTCGAAGATGCTGATTCTACAAAACCTAGTGAAAGTCGAGGCGTTATTGGTGGTCCCCGCACTACACCCCGTGGAGGTCGCAGGGGCGGTTTCAGCAACGGGGAAGCGTCTGATGGAGAACCTCCTCGCCGCGTTTTTGAACGCCGTAGTGGAACAGGGCGTGGGTCCGTATTCTGCTCCTTTGAATTTTAAACAGTATTTCGTTATTCTTTTACGTGTATCATGCTTACACTTACACATGTCCTTTGCAGAAATGAAATGAAACGGGAAGGAGCTGGTAGAGGGAACTGGGGAACTCCTACAGATGATCTTTCTGAGTTAGTATATCCTTGTTTTGTTCTAGCATTCTTTATTATACGTCACAAGGGATGATTACACTTTTCGTCTCTGTTTTGTTTAACAGTTTCGCAATTTGATCCCAAATGTTTTATCTCGACACTTTTACCCTCTCTTCCATGCATTTTTTACGGCATTATCAGCCCAAAACGCCATGTATTAAACCACATTAAGTGATTTTTCTGCATTATGATTTAGGGTGGTTGATGAAGTTGTCAATGAAGGTGAGAAAATCCCCAGTACTGAGAAAACAGATTTGGTAGAAGCGGATACGACTGAGGGTAATAAAGACATTCCTGCAACTGAGACTGAAGAGAAGGAGCCGGAGAACAAGGTTTGTGAGCATGACGTTTTGTTTTTCACTCTGAAATAAAAGGTTACGTTATTATGTTTCTTCTTATTCACTGCCGTTTTTTTTTCCGACTATGTTTGGGAACATTGTAGGAAATGACACTCGAAGAATACGAGAAGGTTCTAGAAGAAAAGAGGAAAGCACTACAATCTCTGAAAACTGAAGAAAGAAAGGTTGATGATAAAGAATTTGCATCTATGCAACAACTCACAAACAAGAAAACTAGTGGTGATGATATCTTCATCAAATTGGTAATGATAGAACTTTTTCTTAAATACATGTATTGTCTGTGGCCCCACACCATAACAGAGTGTGAGGTTCAACTTTTTAGAGGTCGAATATGGACTTTTGACCTCTAGAAAGTCAAACCTCGTGTATGACTTAATGCCACCACACAACATCCACCCTGGCACGATAACGGAGTGTGTGGTTCAACTTTTCAGAGGTCAGATATGGACATTCGACCTCTAGAAAGTCGAACCCTAGAACCTCATGTATGACTTAATGGCAGCACACAACATCTACCATGGCACCATAACGGAGTCTGTGGTTTGACTTTTCAGAGGTCGGATATGGACATTCGACCTCTAGAAAGTCGCACCTCATGTATGACTCAATGGCACCACACAACATCTACCGTGGCACCATAATGGTGTTTGAGGTTCGACTTTTCAGAGGTCTAATATGGACATTCGACGTCTAGAAAGTCGAACCTCATGTATGACTCACCACACAACATCTACTGTGGCACCATATAACGGAGTTTGAAGTTTTGACTTTTCAGAGATTAAATATGGACCTTCAACCTCTTGAAAGTCGAACCTAATGTGAGGTTTGACTTTTCAGTGGTGGAATATGGACATTCAACCTCTAGAAAGTCGAACCTCATGTATGACGTTCGACTTTCCAACGGTTGAACTTCATTGGGGGTGCCCCAAATGCAGGTTAGGGGTGGTGCCACTATAGAACCCTTTGTTTGTTTATTGACACATTACAAGTTTATACTAATTGTTATTGTGCCGTTGAAATTTCGTGTTTAGGGATCTGACAAGGACAAGAAGAAAGAGAATGCCGAGAAGGAAGAGAGAGCTAAAAAGGTAGCTTTTTATGCTAATATATATATATATATATATATACCCTGCGTGCTCCTGTGCTCACCTCCATTTTCTTCTGTTTTTCTGGATCCTTCATTGCTTTCTTGATGCATTCTTGTTGCATGTAGGCACTTAGTATCAATGAGTTCTTGAAACCTGCTGAAGGTGAAAGGTATTACTCACCCGGTGGTGGACGAGGTCGTGGCGGCGGGCGTGGACGGGCCGGAGGCAGAGGTGGTGGCGGTTACGGCGGAGGAGGAGAAAATCCAACAAGAAATATTGCAGAAGCAGCTCCAGCAATTGAAGATCCTGGTCAATTCCCAAGTTTGACCTCCAAGTGAAATCTGCTATTTATAAAATGATCATATCCAGTTCTCAAAAAAAAAAAAAAAACCACGATCATATCGAGAAAAATTATACCCCGGAGAATAATTACTACGGACTTTTTAGAAAAAAAAAACCTGGAAAACTCGAGTGTTTTATCGTGTTCTTTTTAATTAAATACACATAAGAACTCGAGTGTTTTCAGTTATTTTTAGAGATCCGTAATAAGTACTCAGCGAGGTAGAATTTTCCGATCAAACCTCAATCACTTCATCCTTGATTTTCTGAGAGGCAAGAAGATTAATAATCTGAGGCTTTATGTATTCTGACTTATTTGTAAATTTCTTTTTTTTTTAATTTCCCCCCCTCCCCTGTTTTAAGTGACTTTTGTTACTGCTGAATTTTGTGTCGAAATTAATTACATTTACCGGTAGTTTTGATATTGAATTTGATTCATGAGACTAATTTTGTTATAATTTGTGTTGAAAATGTGTCTTGTGTATAGAGCGTCGAACCATTACACACCGTTAACGTTCTGTGAGTTAGTTTATGTTTGATTTGTTAATATTCGTGATCGTTTGTTTGTTTAGTTTAACATTGTAGGTTTGTTTCTTAAGCAAACAAACACGAATCCAGTTTGTCAACATTAATCATATATTTTTGTATATCATATAGAAAAACTAATTTACATATAAACGTTAGCTTGTTCGATTATAAGTCATTTATTAATCTAAACGAGACTATAAATTCCCGCACTCATGTATAAGTCATTTACAAATACATTGTAACCTCGATAAATTAATAATTTCGCCAAAAAATAAGTTTCTCCGGTCCTGATTTGGGCAAATGGGCTAAAAGAATAACCTCGTTAAAAGCATTAATGAATAAAAAATTATGAGTCCTTAATTGGTAAATCAGGCCACTGTAACGTCGCATATTTTTTTCCAAGTCAAACATTTTCTGACATTTTTTTCCAGGTTCCTCGTCCAAATTTGGACGATTTCGTCCAAATACAGTCAACCCGTCCAAATTTGGATTCATTTTCGTCCCAATCCATTCACTGACTAAAATGGACGTAATCCGTCCGAATTGTGACGAATTCCGTCCAAATTTGGACTAAATGTTTTTAATTTTTTGTTTGTTTGTTTGTAGTCTCTTTTTACAGCGACGATTACAAGGAAAAAGCAACTGATGATAGTTCCAAAAGAGAGAAGGAATAAAGCACCAAGAATTATTCAAGAATATCATCTTGTTCGGCACGAAATCAAACACAAACCTGTCCGTCGGAGTCGGATTATCCTACGAATATCGATTCTCCGGATAATAATGTGACTTGCCCAGATTATTTCCGGTGGATACATGAAGATCTAAAGCCGTTTAAGTCCACCGGAATCAGCAAGGAGATGGAGGACGGCGGCGAAATATATTCACATTTTAGATTGGAAATATCGAAAGATGGATCCTTCTACAATGAAGGCTACTAGAGCTACTGTCTATGTTAAATGAACTCAGAATGTTTGGAGGAATGGAATATTTTTCATTAATCAAAGCTAAGCTATAAATAGCCAAATTACAATGCAAGATAATGCTACCAAAGTGTAGCCTACAAAATAGGAAAGTGGAGATCATGGATTAAACTAACTCCTACATGATCTCATGTACTAATTACTTGACTAGACTTAGTCAAATTCGAAAAATAAACACAACTAAGACTTTATTTAATTAAAATAAATCCAACAAACTCTCCCTTAAACTGAATTTTAGCAAAGTTCAGTTTATGAGTCTTAGTTTTCTTCAATATTCAACTTCAGCCACTTTCATTGATGGGGCAAACCCCCAATCTCTTCCTTAACTTGATGAACAGCTCCCTCTTCAATGGTTTTGTCATAATATCAGCTAGTTGGTCTTCACTTCTACAATGCAACAACTCAATAACTCCATCTTCACACAACTCTCTCAAGAAATGGAACCTTACATCAATGTGTTTGCTTCTTCCATGTAGTACAGGATTCCTGGAGAGCTTTATAGTTGAAACATTATCACAATAGATGGTTATAGGACCTTGATGCATCTGTCCTAAACCATTCAGCAGCCTCATTAGCCAAATTGCTTGACATGAGCATTGTGCAGCAGCTACAAATTCAGCCTCAGTTGTTGATAAGGTCACAATCTGCTGCTTTTTAGATCCCCAAGAGACTATGCCTTCATTAATCAAGAACACCTTCCCTAATGTTCTTTTTCTATCATCCATATCACCTGCATAGTCGCTGTCAGAAAAACCAAACAGCTTGAGCTTTGGACTGTTTGAGTACTTGATTCCATAATCTGTGGTTCCCTTCAAGTATCTGAGTATTCTCTTGATAAAATTCAAGTGTGCTTCTGTTGGATCACTCATGTATCTGCTAGCTACACTCACAACATACTAATGTCTGTCCTTGTAGCTGTGAGGTACAACATACATCCAACCATCTGTTTATACAGATTTGCATCCACCTTCTTTCCTTCTCCAGTTTTTGTGAGTTTGGTTCCAACTTCAGTAGGTGTTATGACAGGATTGCAATCCTTCATTCAGAATCTCACAAATATATTTTCTTTGAGTTATGAAAATACTTTCATCTGATTGCTTTACCTCAATCCCCAAGAAGTAGTGCATCAACCCTAAGTCTGTCATCTGAAATGTACTCATCATAGCCTTTTTAAAATCAGATAACATAGCTGCATTGTTACTGGTGTAGATCAAGTCATCAACATATAAACAAACAATCAAGACATCACCATTACTTCCAGTTTTGACATAGAAAGTAGGTTCATGTGGACATCTCTCAAACTGATTTTTAACAAAATAAGAATCAATGCAGCTGTACCAAGCACGTGGTGCTTGTTTTAATCCATACAGAGCCTTTTTAAGCTTGCATACCTGATGTTCATGCCCATATTTGATGTAACCTGGTGGTTGATCAATGTACACTTCCTCCTCTATCTTTCCATTCAAGAAAGCAGACTTTACATCAAGTTGATGTACCTTCCATGCCTGTTTTGCAGCTAGTGACAGCACCAATCTGATGGTATCCAGCCTGGCCACTGGTGCAAAAACCTCATTGTAGTCAATTCCATACTCTTGTTTGTAGCCTTTAGCTACCAACCTTGCTTTCAGCTTGTCTATCTTCCCATTTTCTTTCAGCTTGGTTTTATACAACCACTTTACCCTAATTGTCTTGTGTCTAGCAGGTAAATCAGTGAGATCCCATGTGTCATTCCTCATAATGGATGCTATTTCATCATCCATTGCTTGCTTCCACTTTGAATTATTTATAGCTTCTTCAAAAGTGGTAGGGTCTCCTTCTGCCAATAGTGCATAGTAGGTTGCTTCTTCTGACAGACCAGTGACTTCATAATCAGTCATCCATGCTGGTCTTTTCTGGTTCTTTGAGATCTGTCTGCTGAACCTTGACCCTGCTGACTCTCACCCTGCTGACTCTCACCTTGCTGATTCTGACCTTGCTGATTCCGACCTTACTAATTTTCACCCTGCTGACCCTCAGCTGGTTCTTCATTTATCAGATTCTGACTTGAATAAGACTGAGAATTGTTTGCTTCCCAATCCCAAGTGTTTAGTTCATCAAACACCACATCTCTGCTTGTAACAATCCTCTTTGTGACTAGATTGTACAGTTTATAAGCCTTGGACTGATTACTTACACCAAGAAAGATACACTTCTCTCCTTTGTCATTGAGCTTTTTCATGTTCACATCAGGAATGTGTGCATAGGAAATACATCCAAATATCTTAAAATGACTTACAGTAGGTTTGGTTCCAGACCATGCTTCCTCAGGTGTCATGCCTTTCACAGAAAATGTAGGGCTTCTGTTTAGGATGTGTACACTCCAATTAACAGCTTCAGGCCAAAATGTTTTTGGCACATTTCCATGCATCATCATACTTCTAACCATGTTGAGAATGGTTCTGTTTTTCCTTTCTGAAACCCCATTCTGTTGGGGAGTATATGCAGCTGTCAGTTCCCTTTTAATGCCATGATCAACACAGTACTGATCAAAATCATTTGAGTAGTACTCTCCACCTTTGTCAGACCTTAACCTCTTTATGGTCTTCCCTGTTTCATTTTCCACATGTTGCTTGAAAGCTTTAAATGCACTGAAAGCTTCTGATTTTTCCTTCGAAAAACCGATCCATGTCTTTCTAGATAAATCATCAGTAATAGTCATAAAGTACCTGGTTACACCATTTGATGTTGGAGTGATAGGACCACACAAGTCTGAATGAATTAGACTTAGCACTTCTTTTGCTCTACTTGCATTTCCTTTAGGGAATGGCAACCTGTGTTGTTTTCCTAGTGTACACTCCTCACATACTAGTGCAGGAATGTCAATTTGGGGCAAACCTTCCACCATACCTCTCTGTTGTAGGGTCATTAGTCCACCAAAATTCAAGTGTCCATACCTGAAATGCCACAACCAGGATGAATCTGTACACTTTGCCATCAAACATGACTGCACAAGAGTTATTTGCAGTGGGAACAGCCTGCTAGCATTCATTTTGATCACTACAATTGATCCTTTGGTAGGATCATAAATTTCACACACTCCCTTCTTGATGGTGAATTCATAGCCCTTTTCTTGTAATTGTCCAACACTCAACAGGTTGCATTTTAACTCAGGCACATACATAACATTTGAAATAGTTTCTGTGAATCCATTCTTGGCTCTTATCTTGATGTATCCCTTTCCAGCAGTCAACACTCCAGATTTGTCTCCAAAACTGACTTTGGAGTGATGTGATTCATTTAAAGTAGAGAAAGAGAACTTATCTCCACACATGTGGTTGCTACATCCAGTATCTACATACCATATGTCTTTGAACGCTTCATAGGTTGAGTGAACAGCCATCAGTAGGGTTTCTGTGTCTTCTTTCTCAACAAAGTTTGATACATCTCCCTTGGTTTGTTGCCCCTTATTTTTGTCTCCTGACATCTTTGTGTAGCATTCTAATTTGGACGGGGAACCTGAAAAAAAATGTCAGAAAATATTTGACTGAAAAAAATATCAGACCATACAGTGGCCTGATTTATCAATTTCCCTGCCCATGTAAATATAAATGAATAATCACTAAATTCTATAATATATATATATATATATATATATATATATATATATATATATATATATATATATATATATATATATATACACAAAATATGTCATCCAATTAACAATAGTTATTACTTCTCAAAACATGCATCTAAAGTTTTTTTTTTGGTTGAAATCGGATATTTTATTAAAACTGTATAAAACTGTACTAACTGTACAAATCAAAGTAAAGGCATATTAAAAGTTTTAAATGCATCCAAAAATAAATCAGGGCCAAGCTAATCCGAGTTCACGAGCACGGCGAACCGCTTCAGAGATGAAAATCGTCCTCGGGGCGTGAGAGATCCGAATGGTGAAACTCCTTATTCCGCCAATACCATAGGCTCTAAAGTTGTTTGTTTTTTCCTTCCACCCAAATGCAACCAATCCATAGTTTGTAGTTTAGGGTATGTATATTTTCTTAGACTCAAAGTATTTTATACATACAATCTTATTGGTAGTCAATACTGTTAGGAAATCTATGCGGGAACGTAGCGGAATTCAAAATTTTATTTCCTTTGACCAGGATCGACTTTGTTTAAGCAATAAACAAATAAGCTAGTAGACGGTGGTTACATTGTTTGATCTAAAAGATCGACGCTTTGACCGTCTAAGGAGAATAGTTGTGCACGGAGCCGCCCAAGTGTTCGGACTCTACAGCTAGACCACACGAACAACCCGTCAGAATCCACCATTGGATTGCTACTAGAAAAATTCGGCTGCCAGACCGACTTTTTCTCTCTCTCAAAACTCTCTCTAAGAAGCTCTCTATTTTCACAAGAACTATTAGCTCTTGGAGTTGTGATGTACAAAAGAGCTTGACATCCACTTCCTATTTATAGGGAAAGTGGTGCCCCAGACAGAGTAGAAAAGAAGAAAACATTTTCCTAATAAAATAAAAAAAAAATATATATGATTGATTTATCTCATTAATATTCAATATCTTATATTAAATATTTTTCCTAAGATATATATTGACAATATCTTATATTGAATATATCTTTATCTTATTACCATAAATCTATTTTTCCAAAATTAATTAATATCCAATATTAATATTATGGTAATCTTATTAATTAAATTGTACAACTCAAATGTATCCAATATACTTTGAAATGGTGCCACCTTTAGCCAAAGATTTGGCAACCAGAATATTCTTTAATTAATATAATACTATGATTAATTAATTTACCAAATACATGTATATCATATATACACATTTCGAAATTATATGTATCAATATACACATTTAATTAATCAACATAATTAATATTTTGTATTATATTTATTCATAATAAATAAATACCACCATATTAATTTACCACTATAACCTTTATAGTCGTGAGATAAAACTTTCCTTATTTGGTTATCATCTATAACCACATTTTAATCCAGCTAGATGTTCATATGTGTGTGACCCGATAGACTTCCGAATATGTTGGCCGTAGGCACAAAGTGCAAATTAAGAAAATGCCTTTCATACCTAACGATCACGGGATAGCGTCTAGCAACACACCCCAATAATCGGAAGAGTCAAATGCAATGACTACTACCTTTCATGTGAAACAGTTACCGTGTAACTTACAATCCTACCGTAGTAATAATATCCATACGATCGTATCTCAAGTGTCAATACATTAACGATCATATCCTATAATCTGGATATCATGCTCTCTCGGAATAACATATTTACTCCCACTTTGCAAAGATTCACGAGAGCTAGACATTCCTTATAAGAATGCCATTTCGGATATTTGATCCCAATAATAGGATACGCGATTCCCAGATGAACTAACATGTGTACTCCGCATGCTTCATATCATACCCAATCACTACCGCATGATCGCCCCGTGGATAGGGGAATATCAATAGTGTCAAAGCATGACAATCCACACCGTGATGCCATGAAGACTCTGGTCTTAAAGATAATTACACAACCTCCACATAGTGCGACACTTAATGTAAGTGGGTCAGTCTAATGTACGTATTCTCTAATACACGTCCACATACAGTCTAAGTGTCTCTACAATTCGATAGACGAGATCTATCAATGCCTTAAAGACAGAAGACATTTAATACGTGCTAGCATGTTCATACTATCAATGCCCTATTTAATAGTATATAAGCCTAGAGACATTTAAATATCAAACTTATTAAAGTGATTAGAGATTTCAACAACCATAATCGCCTATCAGGGTTTCTCTATCACAGTTTAATACTAAAGACGTGATCATATAACAATTCATAATTGGTTCTTTAAAAGAACAAGTATATGACAACAGAAAAGCTATTTAATATATGTAAAACATAAAGAAATAGTAGAAATGATCCGACCTGGTCGGATCCGGTCCAGCCCGATTGGGTATAGGACACTATTTCAACAATCTCCAACTAAGCCTAAAGCCAATAACTCGTACACACAAGACCAAGTTGAAATACAAGAATCTTTTGCAATACTCGCAACCAACCCTAGCCGTGAACTGATCGCTATCCGCGGGGACTCAGATTATCTTCATACTATGCTCTAAATGACCAAGTCAAAGGCACCACCTCAACACACATACGGATCTCTGACGAGACCCTGGTCCTTGCTTCAAGCAATGAATCCACTTACTATATAAGCTATATAGAAAAGGTGAAAGAACCGTACAAGGTTCAGAAACGAACCTTCTAGATCCATGTACTGCTCCCGCTGCGCCTCCAAGGCACTACTGTGTTTTGGCTAAGTTGTAGAAATTACAGTGACCCATAGGCAAGAACATTTCTAGCTCACTGTATCACCTAATCAAAGTGACTGCAAACCCAGACTGTAGCTTCCACTCGCCTTCATAAGACTCAGGATACATGTCTGTATATCTACGTTTATTCGCTTCCAAGTTTCGATAAACTAGGAAACGATCCTTAACTTGTTTAAGGATATCCTAGACATTCTCCAGACTTACTTTCATACTTACTCATGACGGTTCATGGACTATGAACATATGGCATTACTTTTATGATGGTTCATATCGCAGTAGGAAAGGAAACCTTCCATAAGCATCATCTTTCACCTTATCTTTAGGACTAACGTCCTAACATCGATAGATCATGAGAACACTGGCTAGAAGTATCCCCTGTCGCGACCTATGCTAAAATCTTTTAGCATCACATCTATTTAGGTAAACTATACTCTAACAGCAGTTAAATCTATCGCTATAGATTCTTATTTCTAAAATAAAAACTGCTAATCCAAGTGCTTTCGTAAAGACCTTGAACTACCAAACTTTAATTGACTGTGACATGGGGTGACAATTCCCGAGAGAGATATCCAATACCTTACTCAAAAAATGTAACACACTCCCACTATCCATATTGCACATTGGGCATATCTCTTCTTTTGACTAAATCAAACTCCTTTGATTATCAAACAAAGAAATTGTCTAGAGAAACTGGTTTGAGTCCATAAATAGATCTCGTGGGCTCACATATCATGTTATCGTCTATGAACATCAAGCTGTTTGCCCAACGTCTTCAACACTATCATATAGTCATGATATGAAGTTATAACAAGCATTATCTGAATAGAACTAGGCACAACTGGCAGCATGAAGATAATTACAAGGTTTACACCCCGTATCCTTCAACCGTCACTATAGCCTTACGGTAATCATATTATTATCCAAGTCAGCCTTTCAGGGACATTCCCTCTAGGTAAGACAGACTAGGTTCACAACCTAGTTGTCACTGATGGAATCTAATTCAGATATTATGGCTCCTGGCCATATCTCTCAAACTTGCCTTTCAAACATTCCTTTATAAGTCGTGAGATATTCATTCTTCAAGATGAACATACCGGCAGCCTTTCCAGGCCTGCGGTTATCTACAGACTTATAGAACTTTTGTGTGCACTGAGCAGTGTTCTACACCTCATCGCTATGCGGTGTCTGCTCATGTTCCAATGGTTGAATGTATCTTTGTGGTTCTCAAACTCTTTTGAGATCTTATTTACTCCCACTGTCTCTTTTGTAAGAGATACTTCCTCTAGAAGATAGCATGTTTGGAGACAAACACCTTTTGCTCCGCGGATTAATAAACATTATCTAGCGTACTTGCTAAGATATTCCACAAAGTTGCATATGTCGTACTAGGTTCCAAGCCTTTCTGACTTTGCCAATGACAACTTCAAATCATCGGTTAAGATGTATTCGACATTATCCTCTTCCATATCTTATATGGAATTTATTCAACCTTTATTCTTTGGAACTCGGTTAAGTGTAAGAGCACTGTCCTGAAACGGGTAAGGGATATTTCGCATGGCTTGTGTCACACCTTTATTATATAAAGTGTTGTTTCCATTTTAGAAGCACAATCTGATTGCGTATCTAAAAATGGTATCCTTCAAGGGGAAATCTTATTCCTTTTCAGACAACTTTTGAAACACCCTTCAGGTATTAATTACTTCAATCCAGTTGAAGATTAATTCCTAAGTAGTTCATCAATCTCATATTCATATTAGCTCGAACTTTTTTGGGCTTTCTGAATTGTCGTACTTCAATAAGTACATTCAACTATTTCCAAAGAATAGTCCAAGAGAGAGATAAACAATTGTTTATGGTATAAATTGTCATAAGCCAACAAACATCAATATGTTAGGCTCTAGCCAATCTTCTAGGTTTCATAACCTTTTCTTAAAAGGGTATTTTAATCCTCTTTGAATAAGATACGTATAACCCACATGATTCATAATCATATGGCTCAGAATGATGTTTGGTTACATGCTTCCCTTCCATAGAGACTGTGCCTAGAACAGCCATAAATCAAGGATAACAGCCATACAAATATTCAGTTGAGATTTTTCACCTATATCAACTATATAGTGTCATCAATCTAGTATGTTGGATTCAGTGACCTTTCAACTTTGTCGGAATAACATTTATTCCTTACAATTGAATATGTCTACTAAATCCTAACAAATGACTGAACTTGTGTTCTTTATAAGAGCCGGAACATAATAACATTTATTTAGTTCCCTTAACAGTTTACTAGACTCAGAACACAAAACCGAAAAAGTCGCAGCGTTTGCTTCGCTTTTCGTATCTCAGTGCATTCCGTATTTAATCTTTCTAATTTAATCACACTCGTAGGATATCATATATCCGAGAGTTGACTTAAGCTTAGATAGATTTGTCTCAACATGCTTGCTTAGGATAGAGGCTTCAATAAGTCCTCTATTTAAGCACTTGCCATAACTTTCCTTTTTAATCCTTTAAGCACTTGTAAATATTTCTTAGTGTAGTCTTCATAAGATTTAAGAAAGATCACAAGAGCTTTGTCTTTAATTCCATTTCATAAAGAAAATCTAAACTTTATCAAATAGTTCACTTAACCTTTTGAATCGTATTCAAAACATTGACTATTTAATTAACCTTTAAGCAATGGTTAAAGAATTAAGTCGATACTTAAATCTTACAATTTTGAAAACAACCTTTCCGAAATTCGATGTGGTCATTCTTATCCAACGTTTGAATTAATTGTCATCGTATGACTAAATGATCATATTGGATCGTATCCAATATCACGAGCTTCCGCTTTTCTTTAAAGTCTTGGAGCACTGCATTGAATATGTAGTCTCCGTGTCTCCAACTACTATAACGGGGTTGCTCACGTCATTGCTCATTTTATAAGAATTAAAATTACTTAACCGTTTTGAGAACGTTTCTCAAACAGTCATAATTTGGTTTTATTAATCGAGAATAAAAACATAAATATAAAAGTTTGCTAAAAACTACAATATAAAAATAAAGTTAAAGAATGTTGTTGTTTATACACGCAAAATCAAAAATGGTCTTTGGTTTATGATTTTGCTCCCACTAGTCAACTACTTTCAATTTACTTTCAAAATTCTTTAGTGGCCAAGATCCCATCTGGCTACCTCGATTCCTGACGAGGGCCGATCAGCCGGAATAATTCGAAAGGTAGGTAACACTTACCAGTCATATCTCTATGTGACTCATAGTGGTTGACTAGTCAACTCTTTGACAATACACATCTTTATGTGGTAGTCTACCCCTTGCCTCTAGAATAAGACGGTCCTGACGAGGGCCAATCACCGCAATACTCTAGTCAATTCATAACCCAATATTCGCAATATCTCATACGATCATGTCTCAATAACGACGATATACCCGAGGTAGGTCAACTCCCGACGAGGGCTGATCAGTTGGATCTGAACAAGGGCTCCTCACCATCGCTATAATATTGGGAGACAATATTTCGACTTGATTTTTGTTGTGGAAGTATTTACGTAAATTAATTCACTTAATTAATTTAATTACGGTCTCATCAAATATATCTATCTCTATAGACATACATCCTACACATTTATCTAGATCGTACCTAGTCATGCATCTATCGTATCATATAAAATAAATACAAACACAAAATAAATAAATGCGTAAAGTAACCGGTATGATCATGGATTTTTCCTATGTGCGGTTTCGAATACAAACTGACGAAACCGCGGGTCACAACCTAAGGGTAGCTGCAACCGCCAATAGGATCTTTAATACGCCATCTCCAATGGGATCTTTATTCTTCTTTCTTTGGTATCCATCTTCTGCTCCATTCTTGTTACATTTAATTCTATCTAATAAAATAAATACACCCGCCGCACACGGGGGAGCTAACGAGAATGAGATAAATACAGAAATAAACTAGGTCACGTTCTTCATAACGGTCTAGGACAGTTTTTAAACCAACAGAAAAATTAAATCATTCACATCTATCCTATCGGTCGGGTCCATGATCAATCGGGGTCCATATAATCATATTATATCTAGTATATCTAATCCATACAATAACATCTTATGAAAAAGATAAAATTAAAAATTTAACTACTTGCGTCTTAATTAATCAATTAACGTTTAATCTATTAAATAATTTTATCCAATCAATTAACTAATTAACATTTAATTAATTAAATGATTTTAAACGAAATAAAATTAACGATTAATTTTAAACCGATTACAATTTTAATTTTATTAATTAGAACTATTCCAAAAATAAATCAAAATTAAAATTAGGTCTCTTTCGTTTCTTTCCTTATGTCCTAATCAAAATGGATGTCTTTGGCTTCCTAAACCAAAATTGGCTTACTCCTGGCCACTTTCCAAAATCAAAATTTTAAGAGGCCCAGGCCTAGATCTTTTCCAAATAAAATATTTTGAAAAGGCCTAGGCCTATTCCATACAAAATTTGGAAAGACCAATATTTTGGTTGATATGTCTGGCCACTTTCCAAAATCAAAATTTTGGAAGTGGCGTAGGCCTAGGCCTTTTCTCAAATCAAACATTTGGAAATGGCCTAGACTTATTCCAAACAAAATTTGGAAAGACCATTATTATTTTAATGCCATGTGGCATCCCGATGACCTAAATTATTTGAACCATTAGTTAGCCACATGACACAACTAAACAAATGAGATATTAATTACATCTATGAACCATGTAGAAACACAAAATACACAAAACAAAAATTTGGAGATCCACAATCCTTTGACCGATCAACCGACGCCGGCAGCAAGTTGCCCTGCTGCCGCCGCCGCCGCCCAGCCGCCGCCGGTGGTGGTGCCGCCGCCAGTCGGCCGAGCACTACCATATCCCTTTTTTTTTTTTTCTTTTCGTGTATCATTTTGTGAATCTAAACTCTTTCATCTTTTAATTACATGATTTAAATGATAAAATTAACTACGCATATTTAACATGCTTATTGCTTAAGCTCGATGCTCTCTCCGATACCACTGTTAGGAAATCCACGCGGGAACACAGCGGAATTCAAAATTTTATTCTTTTGACCAGATTGACTTCGTTTAAGCAATAAACAAATAAACTAGAAGACGGTGGTTACCTTGCTTGATCTAAAAGATCAACGCTTTGACCGTCTAAGGAGAGTAGTGATGCATGGAGCCGCCCAAGTGTTTGACCTCTACCGCTAGACCACACGAACAACCCGTCGGAATCCACCATTGGATTGCTACTAGAAAAAATCGGTTGCTAGACCGGCCTTTTCTCTCTCTCAAAACTCTCTCTAGAGCTCTCTATTTTTCACAAGAACTATTAGCTCTTGGAGTTGTGATGTATAAAATAGCTTGACACCCACTTCCTACTTATAGGGGAAGTGGCGCCCCAATAGAGTAGAAAGGAAGAAAATATTTTCCTAATAAAATAAGAAAAATATATTTGATTGATTTATCTCATTAATATTCAATATCTTATATTAAATATTTTTCCTAAGATATATATTGACAATATCTTATATTGAATATATCTTTATCTTATTACCATAAATCTATTTTTTCAAAATCAATTAATATCCAATATTAATATTATGGTAATCTTATTAATTAAATTGCACAACTCAAATGTATCCAATATTTTTTGAAATGGCGCCACCTTTAGCCAAAGATTTGGCATCCAGAATATTCTTTAATTAATATAATACTATGATTAATTAATTTGCAAAATACATGTATATCATATACACATTTCAAAATTATATGTATCAATATACATATTTAATTAATCAACATAATTAATATCTTGTATTATATTTATTCATAATAAATAAATACCACCATATTAATTTATCACTATAACCTTTATAGTCGTGAGATAAAACTTTCTTTATTTGGTTATCAACTATAACCACATTTTAATCCGGCTAGATATTCTTATGTGTGTGATCCAATAGGCTTCCGAATATGTTGGCCGTAGGCACAAAGTGCAAATTACGAAAATGCCCTTCATACCTAACGATCACGGAATAGCGTCTAGCAACACACCATGACATCATCGGAAGAGTCAAATGCAATGACTACTACCTTTTATGTGAAACAGTTACCGTGTAACTTACAATCCTACCGCAATAATAATATCCTTTCGATCGTATCTCGAGTGTCAATACATTAACGATCGTATCTTATAATCTGGATATCATGCTCTCTCGGATAACACATTTACTCCCACTTTGCAAAGATTCACGAGAGCTAGACATTCCTTATAAGAAGGCCATTTCGGATATTCGATCCCAATCATAGGATACGCGATTCCCAGACGAACTAACATGTATACTCCGCATACTTCAATATCATACCCAATCACTACCTCATGATCGCCCCGTGGATAGGGGAAATCTCAATAGTGACAAAGTATGACAATCCACACCGTGATGCCATGAAGACTCCAGTCTTAAGGATAATTACACAATCACCACATAGTGCGACACTTAATGTAAGTGGGTCAGTCTAATGTACGCATTCTCTAATACACGTCCACGTACAGTCCAAGTGTCTCTACACTTCGATAGACGAGATCTATCCCTGACCTTTAAGACATAAGACATCTAATACGTGCTAGCATGTTCATACTATCAGTGTCCTATTTAATAGTACATCAGCCTAGAGATATTTAAGTATCAAACTTATTAAAGTGATTAGAGATCTCATCAACCATAATCGCCTATCAGGGTTTCTATATCACGGTTTAATACTAAGGACGTTATCATATAACAATTCATAATTGGTTCTTTATAAGAACAAGTATATGACAATAGAAAAGTCATTTAATATATGTAAAAACATAAAGAAATAGTAAAAATGATCCGACCCGGTCGGATCCGGTCTAACCCGATTTGTTGGTTTAGGACACTATTTCAACAAATACATAATAAACTGTACTTAGTCCACACGTATAATGCATGTATTCCTAATCTAGAGTCTAAGAAAAATGAATGTAATTAAGTTTTTAATAAGAATTTTGACGATTACCCTCTAGGTATATTTTTGTACATTAAAGGCAAAAATACTAATCATAAGTAAAAGAAAAAAAATGTGAAATTACCATCTAAATGAATAAATATTCATTTGTCGATAAATAAATAATCTTATTGAACGATTTTTTTTTCTGGTCGTGTGGGTATTCATTTATCGAGATTATACTGTAAACGGTAGCTTGTATATAAATTTTTTTCCTCAAGCAAACACATCAATATTATTGTGCGAAATCGGAAATACAAGCGGCAAGTGAAGTTTCAAATAATTTATAAGTAACATATACATCTGTGAGTTAGGTAGTGTCAGTATCAGCAGCAATTGCGTATGCAATTGCAGAGTCTGTAAAATCTTCAGTGATAATATAATCTCCTCGTTTCTGCCCATGGACTAGTCGGCATATTTCCGGAAACCACGTTAAATCTTATGTTATTGTTTCTTCTGTGATTTATGCTTCATCGTTTATTCTTGATTATTGCAATCCGTTGGATCCCTGACGGTCCTGTTATAACAAACTGGTATCGGAGCAAGGTTATAATCAGGGAATCCGAAATCTGTTCGAGTTAGGTTGATTATCACCAAGTTCGTAATTGACGCTAGGTTCTGGGATTAACACTAGCTTTCCGGCGAGATCAAGATGTCTGGGTTAGATGTACAGATTGATAACTTATACATGAGTGTGGGAATTGCTCAGGCCTAGAGAGTCTCTTTCTGGAGTGTTTTATGTTTCTATCGTTTCTACATGTCTGGGTTAGAGTTTTTTTTTTGTTTCTATATTAATTAATTTATAAATAATAATGATTATCAATTTCATCAAAACAATATCCATTAATAATTGTTGTCTAGCACAACTTGTATATATTGGCGAGGTTAATGTTAGAACTAATCATGCAAAACGAGTGACACAACTCGTTATTATATTTTTGATTATGATGATTCTAATCATAATTAATAAATTTTACATCATAATCAACGATACGTTGTATTGTGTCTGAATAATTATGATAGTAACATTACTCTAGTATATGTAAAAAATCAAAAAAATAAGGGTAATATTGTCATTTTAAATGTTTTTTCAAACATACTAATTGTTTTTTTAATCCATGCCAATACGCCAAAAACGACTAGTATAAAAAAAAGGATGGAGCAATATTATTTTGTTTTTTTGTTTTGCCTTAAAAAGATTACCTAAGGCTGCCTTTGTTTTGGGTTGAAATTTTTTTAGATAGTCGTGAATAATAAAATATAATAAAAATGATTGAAGTAATTATTAGAAAGTTAAGATGTTTTTTTTTTAAAATTTGTGTAGATAAAGAAATGATTGGTGAGATAAATTGAAATAAAGTAGAATAATGAATACAATAATGGTAAAAAATGGTAATAAAATTGATAAAGTGAAATGATGAGAGATGATTTAATATTTTTTTATTTCTAGTTGAAGATTTGATTGGTGAGGGAATTGTAAAAAATGATTGGTGATGTGATGTAAAAAAAAAAATCCAAAAAAACTTAATCCAAAACAAACAAGGGCTAAGTGCCAATGATACGGTGACTAAGTGGTAATTATTATGGCCACTTAACGTGGAGTATTCGGTTCGAGTATCAATTAAAACAAAAGTTTGCGTACGTATATTTCGTTACCGTTAAAAAAAAGAAAAGCCATCGGACTAGATTTGGCATAAAAAATAATGGAGATTCTTTCTTTTCTTCCTTATCAGAGAGGGGCCCTTTAGGGATCGGGGGCTTCTTTATTAAAAAATGTGAAATTTTTAGGTAGTACGTACCTACGTAGGTAAATGTGAGGTGACACGATCAGAACTACACTGTTTAAATGCAGAATGAAATCGTGTGGACAGGAGTGTGCCACGTAGGTGCACACTACGCAAAAACTTTTAAAGGGGGACGGAAGGTCCTAAGTCCATACATAATGATGGCAAAAAATAGGGTTGTCTGGCCTGTTTCAAAATTAGAGATCTAAAACAATTATTTAGGGTTTGTTTATCTATTAGTATTTGTTTTTTTTCACCATATGGACCAAAACCCTTTTTTTAACTTCGATTCCATCGGTAAATTCATCATCTTCATCTTCTGGGAACAGGGTGGTGGCGCTGCCACCGGTTTTTGCCTGAGGTAAACTTTCTTTCCGGCGAATCTTCTCGCAAATTCTAGCTATTCAGTTCGTTTTACGGAAATTTCTATATATGTATGTTCTGTGAAATTAAAGCTTAGGGACTTAACTGTTCAGAGTTTCTTTTGATTGAGCCAGAAATTAATTGTTCAAGCTAGCCATTAACAATATTAATAAGCCTTTTAATTACGTTATTATAGATCTGTACTTAAAGCCAAAATAAATTCTTGTTTAATTTAATTGCCATGTTCAGATCTTGAATTCACATCCAATTAAGTACATTTTAGCTGGTGTTCACAAATGACACTTTGTGTTTAGGTTGACAGAACACATTGAGGGTTTATTTCTTTGGTAATTTTCGTTTCTTGTAAACTTAAAACCCTGTGTTTCTGGTAAATTTAAAATCTATACTTTCTTTGTGGCACAGACATTCATCTCTTTAATTAGGTCAAAAGCACATTCTGCTTGTGGAATCCGCGAATACTAGCTAGTACTGTTAGAATCACTCAGTCACAAATCCGCAAGTACTAGCTGTCAGAATCAAGTCACAATTAGTTACACAACACACTTTTACACCATTAATAATGATATAGACCCACCGTATTCCATAGTAGTACGAAGTACGTAGGTTGTGTCTCTCGCTGTGACTGAGCGGTTGTCACAACAACATTGCACACTGTCAATGTATTATAGACAATTCCCTTGTAGGACTATAGTTGTGCTCTTTGATGTCTGTGTCTAGTACATATACACCAAAACAAGGGGTTTTGTAGGAAAATCTATAACATATATACAAGTATGACACTGAATTTGAATATCAATAGACAAGGTTCATGTTGAATTGATAGGGAAATGCTTCTTACGGCCACAAGGTTTATGGCACAACACATTTTTACACAATTGATAATGGTGGGATTCAGATCAATGAATACATCATACAAGATGATTAATGGTGTAAAACTGTGTTGTATCCTTCGTTGTTTCACAACCATTGTGGCTGTGGCGCATCGCCCAAATTGACATGCATGCATTATATAGATGGAATCAAACTAGAGTAATGCTAGTGTTTCAACGATATATATACACGACACGCATTTTTACACAATTGATCATGGTGTGAGACCTGTTGATTGATGTGAGTACCGTCACGATCATTGATGTAAAAGTATGTTGTCTAACTTTGCATTGAAACAAGTATTTTAATTTCCATCCAATTATTTGCGAGATCGAAACACATGACAGGATCCTAGACTCAACAAGCCATGAACCTAGTAGTTATACATAGTTCAAAACATCTATTCCTATACTCATGCATACATATTGTCAACATTTTTTAAACTTTTGGTTTGTTATATTGTAATAAGTGGCCATATAGATAAGTATACTTGTCAAGTCTTTTCAAGGTTAAGTTAAGTATCTTTGATAAAAGTATGATGAAAAAGCATGCATGCATGTTTAATGATTTTTCTTTAAATTTATTAAGGTTTCTTGTTAGAATTATCTAATTGAGAAGAGAGGGTGTGAAGTTTTATTCTAAAACTTGCAAAACTCGGTGTTGTTCAACCACTTAGAAAGGATTTTCGGGTACAGAACTGATTCATATGATATAATTTGTACAATAAAATGGCCAAATACATGTCCTATTATATAATAGATCAACTTAGCCCTTAGGCCAAAGTTTCATCAAGGGTAATGCATAAAACAAGAGATAGTTAATGTAGTGCCCGAACCCTAGCTAGGTTAATAATACTGCATAAACTCCTTATCAAAGAGTTCTCGGTTGTTCCAATCGTGACATGTGTTCCATCTTTTATTAAAAAGGTGAGAGGTTGGTTTAAGCTTTAAAAAAAGTCGACACATATCGTAATGTGACTGGAATAATCGATAGAGATTCAATAGAAAGTATTTACCTTCTTTGTAACACAATGCATGTACTTCATCCATCCGCAGTTTTTTTTCTTTCTTTTTTCAAAACGAACTTTCTTTTATTGATCACTCACAAGGTGGAAAAAAACCTCAACAATATTTACATCAGAAATAGCTTGAAGAAAACATCAAAACAAAAAAGCTACTACTCCAAATCCTAGGCTAGTTATCCACAGTTCTTTTCAAGGCATCAATATACCTCTTCTTAGTGATATCGTTTTTCGTGATATAATCAAGAAAATCCTCAAAATTTTCTTCTTTATATCCCGAAGGGTGCTCTTCATCAATAAGCTCGTCAGCCGGCCCTACTTTTCTCTCCATCGGTAACCCATGCAGACTTGCGATCGAAATCCTGGGCTTCTCTGCGTCTACAGTGGCCCGATGGATCGGACCTTTGTATCTCCCGTTGCTTATTATTTCAGACTGATCTCCCAACATAACAATGAGAGCTTTCTCACCACAGTGAACTGGGAGCCACACATCCTCGTTGTTCATAACCTCTAGCCCTTGATTGTTCTGTGTTAGAATAGTTATGTAACTGTAATCAGAGTGTGGCGGGATACCCAGAACAAGCTCCGGTTGAGGGCATGTGGAATAGTTGTTCACGGTAATTATTTGAAAGCCATCTTTTATTTCTTGTGCTAAGTACTTAGGGTTCAACCCTAAACCCTCGAAAACAACTTCCATAAGTTGTTGTTGTAGTATATATACAGCCATCAGATATTCACCCATCTTTTTCCTGTATGTTATGTGTTAATTATATATATAGACAATATTTAGTATATTGAACTATGGATATAAACAATCAAAAAACTAGTATGTTCCCTTACTTGTACATCGGTGGGTTCGATGGCCATTGATGAATCCAGGTTGAGATCGGGTTAGCGTAGAGTTTTAAAAAGTCTCTCCAATATTGAACGCAATCTACCATTTGGTTGAGACTCGTCCCGTATCGTACGGGCACACGGACATTGCCCGATGCATAAACACTCTTTTCTTCGTTTGACAAATTGAAGAACTCCGAGGCAACATGTAATGCGTCTTCGATGCTTGGTTGCGGAATCCCGTGGTTTATAACCTGTAGAATGGGGTAATGTTAGGTATCTTTTAGTTAATGTGACATGTAAAAAGTAAAGTATTTTTTCTGTGTTTTAGGGTACAAAATGCATGAAAGAAACACTAACCCTAATCTGTTTTTCTTCTCTTTTTGAGTATATGCATAGATTGATTATATATATATATATATATATATATATATATATATATATGGTGATTTTATTTTAGGAAACTTTATTTTGCTGGATTCTTGCCCTTGCATTTAGGTTCAATAAATGTTCTGAGAACCTTTTCATTTCATAATTTTGATTTCTATAAAACTTGTTTGATTTGCGTATCTTATATATTCAACGCGACGTAATATATACATACACGTCGCGAAAAGAGGTATTCCTATTGATAGCTTGGTTTGCTCCATTTGCAAGGTGGTGAATGAGGACATCTCGCATCTACTATTTCACTGCCCTTTTGCTTCTTCTACTTGGCGTAAGATTGTTGATTGGTTCTCTATTCCACGAGCGTTACTTATGGATTGGGATTCATTCATGCAATCATCTCATTTTTCGGCTAGACAATGCGAGAAAGTCAAAGTATGGGATGCTGTAAAAAATTTGCTATTTAGTGTATCTGGATGGCTAGGAATCAAATTGTGTTTAACTCAAAAGATCTCAATGAAGACATGTTTGGGGAAATTCAAAGTAGAAGCTTCGTTTGGATCACCGTTAGAAAAAAGTAATATTAGTATCGATTGGACAACTTGGAAGACTAGCCGCTCTCTTTTAGCATAGTTTAGTCCTTGTGTAGCTGATTCGCGTTATTTTTTTCATTTTGTTTCACTTCGGTTCTGGCTTGGTCGGCTTGTTTCTTAAGATCAAGTGAACGTTTGTAATTGGGCAATCTTGGACTTCTAGCGTCTTGCTAGACCCCTTAATAATAATATCAATTGCTGTTCAAAAAAAAAAAATATATACATACACGTATATGTGGTTATGGACGTATGCAGGTGTTCAAAATAACGATACTAAAAGCGGTTATAATTTTCCACATATACCTGAAAGCACCCGAGGTTCTTGCATACGGAGCTGACTTCTTCTACGAGTTGAATCCTACGTGTTGGATCGTTCAAAGCTGACAGATCGATCACGGGCAACTCGTATAGTGGACGTTGAACACCTGGTTGTTTGTTAGGGCGTTGAGATGGAGGGAGTATAAAGCATTTCGGAACTTTGGTAACTCCCTTTTGAATGAGCCTATTAACTTCCTTGAAAGAAGTTGACCCCTTTGCATTTTTTTTGATCAAATACAGAAATACATATATCATGATCAAAAGGACTACACACAAACATTGCATTGCCAAGCTTCCCAACATTTTGATGATTTTTTTTTTTGTGTGTGTGTGTGTGTGTGTTGTGAATATTGTACTATGATTTTGTGAGTGAAGTGGTGTGAAGTATGTAGTTGTGTTGAGGTTACTATTTATAGGGGGTCAAAGTACATTTGAAACTTACTAAAAATGGATGTGCATTGGATTTAGGTTAGGGTTGTCTGTGTATTTTTTGTTCATTTGTAATAAGGGTGATGGTGTGTATGAGTATTCAGGCAGAACATTTGTCTTTTACTGAAATGACAAAGTTGATGGTAATTGAACAGAGCAGTGATAGTTTCGTAGCGAAATTGCCACAACATTGTGCATAACACACCTTAAGACCATTGGTTATGACGTAGGATTTATTGAACCATATGGGTCCAAAAAAATCAATGGACTAAAAGTGTATTGTGTCATTTGTTGTGTATATTTTATTGTGACACAAACATTTCTCTATTAGATATTCAACAAGAGTAGTGATAGTGCAACAACAATGTGCACAATATACTTTTGGAACTTTAATTATGATATGAGACCTATTGATTCATTTGATACCCTTAAAAATCAAGGAAAATGATATAAGTACTACACATATTGTTTAGTGCACATTCACTACCTAATGAGAAGTCATTGATTAAAGTGTAGCCAATACAATGAATGGATAAGAAATGTGGAGTGATTGATCACAACACACTATGTGTTGTGGATGTATCATCTTCCAAAAATCAATGATGAAAAAACGTTTTGTGGCTTTTTGTTGTGGATATTTTGTTGTGGCATAAACATTTTTCATTCAACAATTAATATGCCATTGTTCGTAAATGTACCTTATATGGACACGATCGTTGTGTCACTGACACAATAGTAATCATGATCATTTTAGACTCTTTAAAGATGACCGTGGTGTAACTCGATTATCGTGACACAACGGTCGTGCCCGTATCATTTCTTTCTGAATGGACATTAAATTGGACAGTGGATGTGTTATTAGAGTGAACTTAGACATACTCGGGTTTATATCCACTATAAATGGGTATATCTTTCACTACATACATATATATATATATATATATATATATATATATATATATATAATATATATATAAAATTCTTTGAGTTATCATTCTCAATGTAAAAGATTTAAACGAGCATGTCATAAATCAAGGGGTGAAATTAAAAGTAGTCTTATAATTAATAAGTTCAAGTGCACTTAATAAATTTTAAGACTACTCAAGTCTGGATAATCATTAATTTCTTGGCGTAGTGAGCATTAGTATTGTACTATTTACTTCTTGCTCTCAACAAGTTTGTTTGCATTTAATTGATTTAATTACTAACCCTGTGTTCTCAAAAAAAATTACTAACCCTGTTTAAACATTTTTTTTAATAAATATTAAGAAAGTGGATAAATACTAACTAAACAGTTCTCATGGTGTGTAGTGTCATCTGATAGCTTATTACTCAGGTTTAGCATCGCTATTTGATCAGTTGTACTAGACTCGGTAACTACACACACACACACACACATATATATATATATATATATATATATATATATATATATATATATATATATTGCTGTTTGGCACAAAATTGTTAGCGCAAGTTACCAATCCATTATTTCACAACATTATATTTTGGTAATGTTTCTTCCAATTTTACAATGTGAGATATTATATTTTAGCTTAGAAAGTATAATATACAATTTGACTATCATTAATTCAATCATTTAGTATTTGATAAGTTGTTGGATGAATAATAATTGACGGAAGAATAGATAAACTATCTCTAAATGTTATGTTGATATATATAAAAAATGTTCTTATTAAAGGATTTGTTTTTGGATAATTGATACGTGTACTCCCAAGAGTCAATATAATGAATACAACCACATATCCCCTGGATATGCCCTAGTGATATCCGGAATGTCTCCTTCCGGGTTCTACAAGAACAATTGACAGGTATGTGGTGCACCAAGAGCCGATTAGACATAGTAGACCTCGAATTAGGCTACTATGTGGTTCGTTTTTGCTTTAAAGAGGATTATGAAACAGCTTTGGGGAATGATCCTTGGTTATTACAGAGACATTACCTTACATTTATTCGATGAAGGCTACACTCGTTTGGGTAAGATTTCCGGAGGTACCTTTGGAGCATTTTGATAATCTTAATCTCTTATTAGGCCTCACAAGAATGGTGGGAAAGCTAATCAGAGTTGATATTGTTACAACTGGATCTGCTAGGGGCCGATATGCCCCGTATGTGTAGAAATGAATTTGCACAAGGTACAACGAACAAAGATAATTTTGAGGGGCTTCCAATTCAGGGTCGAATATGAACGACTGCAACTGACTTGTTTCGAGTGTGGGAGATATGGGCACAAAATACATGATTGCCCAAATGTTCATAGAAGTAATGAAACAAAGCCAAGGAGAAATGTGCAGGACTATCTCAATCCAATTGTGCCTCAAGGTCCAACTCCGAAAAAGCCATTTGGCCCTTAGATGATAGCCACTAATAGGCGTATAAGGCAAGTTGGGGATTTGAAAGGAAAAGGGAAAGGGTAAAGGAGACAAAATGATACTATGGCTAATTTGGAGCCGGCAAGGGAAAAGAGTGACCTTTCGGGTCTTTCAAGGTCAAGGTATGATGTCCTTTTTGAAGAGGAGGAGGAGATGTATGTGAATAATGATGAAGATGACCTCCCAGATGCGGTGGGAGTACTAAAACGACATATGGAAGACGTTGCGACAGCCAACATGGCCCCTAGTATTTCTCTGCTAAAAAAGGATACACCCCCAGGGCAAAGTAAGAATACAAAATCAAACAATACAAAAAAGGACAATGCAAAGAACACAACAACACATCAGGAGCAAATGAAAGGGAAAAATCCCTCCATTAGTTGGGTAAGTGCTACTACCTCAGCTAAGAGAACACCAACGTCTGTGGGTATGGCTGGAACCCAAGTAATGCTCTCGAGACCCTTATGACATCTCAAATGGACAAGAGCATCAACAACGTGGGAGTCTTCCCCCTGACATAACTATGGCCCAACTGGGAATCTCGGAAGATAGAAGACCACGAAGACATAAGGGGACCTCAAATTATCTAAAATCCAACCCCCGTGACGGTATTTAGAGGAACAAAAATGGTAAAGCCAACAAGGAATCAGATAATAGAAGAGCTCTGAGTTGGAAGTTGAGAGATGAATCTCCAGAAGACAATGACACTGTGGATGAAGGGGCTCATCCCACTATTTGATTGTATCTTCAATGCATATTCTTGTTTGGAACTATAGAAGGGTATGTTCCCCAGGTTTCTTGTGTAATTTTAAAGAGATGTTGCAGGATCATAAGCCAACTATTTTATGCCTTTTGGAAACGAGAGCGAGCAGTATGAAAGCTTGGAGGATTTTAACTAACTCTACCTATAACAATGTGCTCTCCGTTGAAGCTCAGGGTTTTGCATTTGGAATTTGGTGCTTTTGGAATGATAAGGATATGGAGTTGAGATATATATCTGGCACAACACAATGTCTTAATGAAGCATTTAGCTCAAACAATGGGATTTAGTGTGTGCTCTCGATAATTTATGCATCCCCCATCCAGTGTCAGAAATGTGTTTTTAGGGACTATTTGGTTTGGATCTCCTCCGTTATAAAACTTCCCTAGTGTCTACTAGGGGACTTCAATCAGGCAATTGAACAAGAAGATAAGCATGGGGGCAGAGTTATTGAGGTATCAACGTTGAAAAATGAGAAACGTGATCCAGCACTGCCAGTTACTTGAAGTGGATTTCCATTGCCCTAGATTCACTTTTGCCAGTGCCAAGTAAATGCCTCGTAGCTCCATATACTCCGGCCGACCTCCCCCGTCAAAAGGATAGCCCATGGCATGCAAGACTACCCCTGCAAGATCTCGAAAAACCAGCCCAATACCTACTCGATCCTCCCTCACCGCAGCATCAACATTACACTTTACTGCCCTGTGTGGCGGGCGAGCCCAAGAATCCACCAAATGTTGGGGCACCTACTGCACCCAATAGGCCGCCAGAGACTCCGTATACTCAGTTGTCGTTGCCAAAGAGCGTGCACATACCGCCGATACATAGACTGCCTGGCCGACAAACGCCGTTGAACAACGTGCTTTCCATATTCCCCACATCAGCCCTACAACTCGCACTGTATCCAGTATCCCCCGCTCCACTAAGAGACGCATAAAAAAATCCACAAAGGAGGACGTGCGGAGATACTCCAAAACCTCATAGAAATGGGAGGCCCGCCAAATCCTGTCCGCCATCTCACACTCAAACAAGACATGCCGTAGGGTCTCCACTGTCTCCCCACATGCCAAGCATGTACCTGTCCCCAAATTACGTCGCATAAGGCCCTGGCCGATTTCCAAGCAGTCATGAAGGCACCTCCATAGAAAATTTTGAATACGAGGCTGGACCGGGAGCTGCCAACATTGCCGCCAGACCCGATCTCTCCCGCCTGAAGTCCCCGGCCCAGCCACCAGTGATGTCCGGTAAAGCGAGAGTGCCAGGAAGTACCCAGACTTTACCGTGTGGGTGCCTGTGCGGTCATAATCCCAAATCCGCCGATCTGGATGGATCCCTGAGGGAATAGAAGTGGTCAGAATAGCATCTAACTCCCAGGGGTGGAATAAATCTCGGATTCGAGGGGCATCCCAAGTATGCGTATGGAGGATAAATAAAGATGAAACCTTGACGTCAGTCGGGAGTGGGTGACCTGCATAAGGTATACGAAAGGATGGCCACCGCTCCGTCCACGCATCATGAAACACAATCCAAGTGTATCTTATACACTAGTGTCATGCGCCCCATATGCCAAATAAATTGGCATCCGGAATATTCTTTAATTAATCAATATAATTAATATCTTGTATTTAATTTATTCATAATAAATAAATACCATCATATTAATTTAATCACTATAACACTTTATAATCGAGATAAACATTCCTTATTTGGTTATCACTATAACCGCATTTTAATCCGGCTAGATGTTCTTATGTGTGTGACCCGATAGGCTTCTGAATATGTTGTCCGTAGACACAAAGTGCAAATTATGAAAAATTCCATTCATACCTAACGATCACAGGATACCATCTAGCAACACACCGTGACCCCCAATCATCGGAAGAGTCAAAACCAAAGACTACTACATTTCATGTGAAACAGTTACCGCGTAAATAGAATCCTATAGCTGTTACAATATCCATACAATCATATCTCGAGTGTCAGTACATCAACGATCGTATCTTATAATCTGGATATCATGCTCTCTTGGAATAACTCATTTACTCCCACTTTGCAAAGATTCACTAGAGCTAGACATTCCTTATTCGGATATTCACTCACACTAATAGGATACGCGATTTCCGGACGAACAAACATGTATCCTACGCATGTTTCAATATCATACCCGAGCACTACCGCATGATCTCTCCATGGTTAGGGGAACCTAAATAGTGTCAAAGCATGACAATCCACACTGATATACCATGAAGACTCCGGTGTCAGGATAATTACACAACTGCCACATATTGCGACACTTAATGTAAGTGGGTCAGTCTAACGTACGCATTCTCCAATACACGTCCACGTACAGTCCAAGTGTCTCTACACTTAGATAGACAAGATCTATCCTTATCTTCAATATGATAGAAGACATCCAATACATTCGTACTATCAATGTCCTGTTTGACAGTATATACGACTAGAGACATTTAAGTATCAAACTTATTAAATCGATTAGAGATCTCGTCAACCATAATCACTATCATTGTTTCTCTATCACAGTTTAATACTAAGGACGTTACTATATATACAATAACATAATTGGTTCATAAAGATAAACAAAATATATAATAACAAAAGTGCTTTTATTAATCATTATAAACTTATTACATGAACTAAATAGACTGTAAACGACCAGATCTGGTCGGATCCGATCAGACCCGATTGGGTTTAGGACACCTATTCAACAGACTACACCGCTGAACAATAGATTCATCAATGCTTGGCTAGATCACGGGCTTCGCCAACCTTGTGCAGAAAAATTGGGATCAAACTCAACAAAATATTGGGACCACCATACAACAGTTCATGAATGCAGCCCAAGTATGGAATAGGAAAAATTTGGCAACATTTTTTATCGGGAAAATAAATGCCTTACGCGTCTATAAGGGGTCCAATCTGCACTAGCCCACCATCCCTCAAAGCCGCTTTCTAACTTGGAACAACAATTATGCCAAGAGTACAACGGCATCTTAATACAAAAGTAAATTTTCTGGCACCGAAATTCCCACTTGCAATTGATCCTAGAAGGCGAGAACAACACACATTTCTACCATCTTACAGCCCTTAGGCGCAGACAACGAGCAAAAAATAAATAATTGAAGAAGGAAGATGGTAATTGGACAGTGGATGAGAAAGAGATTACTAGTATCATGCAGAACTACTTGAAGAGGCTTGCTTTGATATGGGGACCTACAAAGTTACAGGTCCTGATGGGCTTCCACCAACCTTTATTAAAAAATGTTGAGGAATCATATGCAACTCAATGGTGGAATTCGTAGAGAGAGCTTTTCGAGCACAGTCCTACCCAGTCCAACTGAATGAGATCCTCATCACTCTCATTATGAAAGTTGATAATCCATAAACACTAGCTCAATCCGTCCGATTGATCTTACTAATGTTATTACGAAGCTCATCACAAAGGTTCTGGGAAATAGAATCCGAATGATTATTGGCGATTTAATCAGCACAAGTCAAAGTCCCTTCATCCTTGGTCGAAGCAGTGCCGAAAACATTATTCTTGCGTAGGAGGCCGTCCACTTCCTACACAACAAAACATGTAAAAAAAAGGGTACATGATGATTAAAGTTGACCTGGAGAAAGCATATGATAGGGTTGATTGGACTTTTCTAAAAAAAATTCTACTTGCCATTGGGATGGGTGAAAATATCATCAATCTGTTAATGCATACCATTACGACGGTGAAATTGTCAGTGTTATGGAATGAGACTCGATTGGAAGTGTTCTCACCTAGCATGGGGATAAGGCAAGGGGACCTTGTGGCTCCCGACCTTTTTGTCTTGTGTATCGAGATTCTTAGCAGAAACATTAATAAGGCCATTGAGCTGGGTAAGTGGAAGCCACTGAGACTTTCTAAACATGGACCACCTATCTCATAGATCTTTTTTACTGGTGATTTACTTATCTTCGGTGAAGTGTCAGTTGAGCAAGCCAAAATCATTGAGGGTGTGTTAAACTAATTATGTGCGTGCTACGGACAGAAAATTAGCACAACAAAATTAAAATTTTACACGTCAAAAAACATGGGAGTCAGAGTTCGAAATGAGACACAGCAGGCCCTTTTAATGCAACATACTACATCCATTGCCATATATTTAGGCGTACCCCTCATCCAATGCAGACAGAAAATGTCCCACTTCACATACTTTGTCGATAAAATGAAGAGGAAATTAGCCAACTGAAGGTCAAAGGCTCTATCAAAAGCGGGTAGAAGTATTCTAATCAAGAGTTCTTTGGCAACCCAACCGTTCTATACGATGAAAACTATCAAACTGCCGACATCTATCATTAAAAGTATGGAATGAGTCTGTCGAGACTTTTTATGGGGGGACGATGGTGATTCAAAGAAAATGCATATGCTCTCTTGGGATACAGTATGCAAGCCAAAGCCAGAAGGGGGTTTGGGCTTCCACAGACTTCACGAAATGAATTTAGATCTTCTGGGAAAATTGGTCAGGAAACTGCTCCATAAGAAAGAAGCCTTGTGGGTCAAAGTCTTATCGCATACATACGAAGAATTGACAGAGAGTCCGAAGCAAGGGTGCTCTCCTGTTTGGCGTAGTATATTTAAAGCTTATTCAGTGTTTTGGAGTGGGCTATCTTTTCAGCATGATGATTGTGTTTGAAACGATAACTCTAAGGACGTATACTCCATTTTTTCAGGGTATAGATGGCAAATCCAAAATGCTCAATTTGGTGCAGACAATGAGAAGGAACTGTCGAATCAGATCTGGAGCCTAAAGGGGCCAGCACGAGGTAACTACTTTTTGTGGATTATTAAACATGGCTCTCCCTGTGGATAGCCTGCTTGCGAAGAGACATATCATCCCCTCCCTTATATGTACTATTTGTGGTGAGGAAGCAGAAAATATGTTGCACGCTTTGAGAGATTGCCACTAGGCAAGTACAATATGGTGTTGAGCCTTCCATGCGACAGTTGAGGGGTTTTTTTTGGTGCTAGAACAGTCGAGAATTGGATGCGGCTGAACTTCCGAAAGGGGGGTGGGCACTACTCTGGGGTCAAAGGCATGGAAGTAAACTTGGAGGGAAGACTCTATGGAATCTAGTTGTGGAGAAACAGGTTGTTACACGGGTTGAGTGAAGAAAGACCACATGTTGCGGTCTTTTTGTCCCAGGTTGTGGAGCGGGCTAAGAACTTACGCCTTGCCTAGCAAGATATAGTATAACTTTGATAAATAAGAGTAGACTCTTTTCAAGCATTCTGATGTAAATACTTCTTTTCCTGAGACTGCCTTTGGTTGTTTAATAACGTGACCATATCTCTGAAAGAAAAAAATTGCTTTCCCATTTTCTTATGGCTAAAGTGAGTCCTGCTACTTAAAAACGGAAGTTTTAATATTTATCTACACACGGAAATTCATATATAGGCGATCCACTTAATTAGTAAAATGTTAGAGTTACTACGTAAATTCTATACCAACATCATCTCATTACAAATATATTATTTCATTTGTTAAAAAAAAAAAACCATTACACTAATAATCACAATTAAAATGGTGTTAATCATACAAAATGATGAATCCATCAGCTAGTCTAATATTATAAATAAGTAGTAACAACTGCAAAAGAATTGCATGTAATTAATGTGTATCTATGTGACACGTATGCAAGTTATGGTGCCACATCATACTTGACACGAATGCAAGTTATTATAGGACAAAGAGGAGAAGCCATAGTAGTGATGCATGCACTTACAAAAAATATGCTTGTCGTTCATCTCAGCATTGGAATTGTAATGTACAATTTTATTAGGGAGGTGTACGAAGGAATCTCAATTAAATTTCCTTTAATTATTTTTAGATTAGATAAATATAAGGAATAGGGTCGTACAGGAGAAATTATGTCATGTATGACACCATTTTGTTTTCTTCTCCAATAAAATATGATTATACTAAAATGTGAAGATTAAAAATGATAAGAATAAAAAAAATTATTGACACAGAAAAAAAAAGTTTAGTGTATATGACATGGGTACAGGCGCAGACCCACATAGCCAAAAGGGTCCATAGAAGTGGGTCAATTGGCTAATTTGGGTCAATTTGACAGTTTTTTACTCAAAAATATTAGTATAGATATATGTATATTATTTTAGATAAATTTTAAATTAATTGTCTATTTAAGTCAACTAGTTAGAAGCATTATAATAATTGATAATATGGTCAATGGTTGAAACCTGGCTGCTTAGTTTTTTTTAACAATTTTTTTTTTTTCGAATTTAGTCTCCATTGAAAAAAATTCCTAGATCCGTCACTGTATGCTATATCCGGAAATCAAATTATCGTTCAAATTGAGTATAGAGTCAAATTTGTTTTTTTTTTTTTTGATGCCGAGTCAAATTTGTTAATGGGCCAATACAAAATCCAGCCCATTGTTGGACCACAATTCCGAAGGATCCCGTCAGAAATAAAACCGACTTTATTTAGGTCGCTTTCAGAGTTTAGCCGATCTCATATCAACAACAATTAGTCGATCATGTCATTCAAATCGCTCCCGAATAGAACAAGCCGTCTCCATCCTCCAAAGACGGCTACATCGCAATAGTGGACATGATATCACGATTGATCATTAGTAACTGCCACAATCCATAATTGATCACATTCAATGATTTTACCGATGATTGCCTAGGACCCCCAATTTCCCGACTCTATAAGTACATGGATCTCAACATTAATTTCTACCGGAGAAGCTTATAAAGGATCAATATCTTCATAATTTAGAATTCCAACCACCCAATTAAATTATCCGACGGTATTCCCGTTTATATATCAGCCTTGGTAGATTTTTTTATATATCAGCCTTGGTAGATTTTTTTTTTTCCGTTTATATATCAGCCTTCGTTTATGTGTGTATGCATGGATTGGAGTTATTTCCTTATAAATATCACACAGCTGAGTAAGCACTCACCTAGGACAAAAGAACCGCAACAAATTGGAGTTATTTCCTTATAAATAAATAATATGTTTTTTTTTTTTAAATTTATAATATGTTTTGTCTTCATATATATGAGTCTTAGTATTATTATGTATCTTAATAACAATGTCAAATTGTGATATATATATATATATATATATATATATATATATATATATATATATATATATATATATATATATATATATATATATTGTTTTTTTTAGAAACAAACCTTTTTATTAAATCACATTCGCCGTTGATGTTTTTTTTGAGAAACAAACCATTTATTAATCACATCCACCAAACATGCGGCGATAACATCATCTGGGGGCATAACACCCCAAAAAACTTATCCTGAGCCAAAATAGCATGTCTTGCTAAAAGATGCGTGGGGACATTTTCCACACGTTGAATAAACGTAAAAGAATTTGAATGGAAAAAACTACGTCTAGAGAGACAATCCTGCGCATGACAACCAAGAGCAGTAATATCTGCAACAGGCCGATTAAGCCGATGTACGCAAGCCAAACAATCACTTTCCACCTCCAAAGAAGGGGTACCCAACTGCGCTGCTCCATCAATGCCAAATCAATCGTTTTTAGCTCCATATATTCCACAGCCGCACTTGGATCAAAGTGATATGAAAAAGCCGCATGAACCTCGCCTAGGCAATCATGAAACAACACGCCCTAGCCCCATGATCCGTAACCGACACGTCCATATTACATTTAATTACTCCCGCAACAGGCCTAACCCACATAGAGCTGCCGGGGATGAAGCACTCGAAAGGCCGTCACGGCATCCACGAACTCCCTGGCCGCAACTAAATAATGCTCACAAATTGCCGACACACGCTCCTACTTACCATCAAACACCGCAGCACAACGGGCCTTCCACATGCACCACAATAGCCAAACAAACTGAGCCACCCCCACCTCCTCCACCAGCCGAAGAAAGAGATCTCCAAATGAAGAATAATCAAGGCACCCAACACCTGACTAAACAGGGACACCCTATTCCACCACCTCAACAGTGGGAGACAACCCACTGCGGCCACCCTCCGGCATGACAGAAGAGATCGCAAAAAAAGCGGCCACTGTGTCTCACCTCGCCGCGACCAAAGCATTTGCGGTCCCAGGCAAGTGCAACAGATCCTGTGGATCTCATCCAGGCAAGTCAAGAAGGGGCGCCAAGGGGACGAGGCCGGAAAAGGCTTGCTCCTTGCGACCTCAGAGAGATGGCCGCCGATTGATCCAGATCTTTTCCCCACTTGTATCTTAGATATTTCGTCTTGCTTAGTATCTAAGTTAAACCTAGCTATTAGTGAAATATCTAATAGATTACTTATTCCCTAAGTTACCCACCTCTATAAAAAGGTGTGGTCATTGTAAACTAGAAGAAGATGAGATATACACTATACTTGCAAGCCAAAGCTGTGTCCATTTTTATCCCTCCATACCGCCACCCGCCGGAGTACTACACCACCTTAAATACAGCCAGATATCCACCGTCTATACACCGCAAGGACACCTGTGACGATTTATACATCATCAGTTGGCTCCGTTACCGGGAACACGAAAGTTTCATCAGCTCATAACTCCACACAAAATCAAAAAACGGCAGTTCACCTGACCGGCTCCATCATATAGAAATTACATATCAGATTGCCAGGAAGTCCGACTCAAGGCAAGTCCTAATCACAAGCGCAGTCATAACCTATGACTGGAAGCAAAGGGCAACTGAACCCCCAAACTCCTGCGAGAGGCGTTGTACAAACACTTATACAAGCTGATGTCGCGGAAGAAACACGAGAGATTACATAGCGGGTGGGGAAGGATCACAAAGGGGAGTTCTGGCCCCTAGCGATGCCCGAAATTTGATAAATCAAAAGGCTAAGTCAAGAGAGGTTGTAGCAGCATTGGATGGGAAAATCAGAGGATCATCTCGATCGCAACAAAGCCAGAGATCAACCCCTAGAGAAGAGCCAGATCTCCAAGAAGATCCGGAGATTGCGGAAATAAGGGAATACGCGAGGTATG
>CM044904.1:93461542-93544099 GCA_024500145.1 Gentiana dahurica var. dahurica
TTGCCTTTGCCTTTCATTTTTTATATTCCGTAAATTCTGGTATAACTTATCGTAATTATTATTCGACTTTGTGATGATCCGGATATATTATCTCAAATCAAGATTCGCTGACATTGTCAATGGATATTACCTCGTCCACCTCGCCACGATAGTGAGTAAAACACCCCTCTTCCTCCGAAGTCATTCCGCAAATATTCACGAGTCAAAAAATCGGAAGACTTTATGTCTTTCACCTTTCATACGCAGAATATCAAAATCAAATTTAAATGTCTATATATATATATATATATATATATATATATATATATATTATGACATCATGGCTTGAGTCTAACCGTGTCACTTAGCCATAATAGATATAATATCTTATCTCTTGGTAAAAACGAGTTTAGTCAAGTTACCGAGCTCATTATTTTCCAACCTTATATCTACCAATTTTTTTCTTCAATATTTCCAATGGTAGATACCATATTCTCTACCTTTTAATAGACTCTCGTTTTCATCATGACCTTGTCAGAAAACTCTAAAAATTGATATTCACCGTTAAATGATGTGACACTTAATTAGTTTTATCTAATAAATGACTATAATACTAGTTATAATGTTTAGCTTGAAAAATAAGGAAAGATCATGCGGATCGTTCGACACGTGCCTAACTCGTGACGATCTCTTGTATTGTGTTCTAGTCTTCCACAATGATGACAAACTTCCATATGGAACCGACACTCCCCAACGTACCCTTTCGACACACACATCCAGATTTGTGCTTATTTAACGGTGTGAGTTCAATAACAAATGTTTATAAAACATTTTCACATCATCAATCATGATGTGAAATATAATGATAATGATATTAAACTCTTATATGATTTTATTTGAAAGTCAAGAGAATATATAGAAAGTAATATTTGTAGACTTGGTAAAAACAAATTATAAGATTCAAATATACTCTATTACATCTATTTGAAAGCAATGGAAAGCATAAATTAAGGAGTAAATGAATTAAATTTACTTCGCTAATAAAATCAAATTATCACCAAATTAAAAACGGTTATTACTTATTACCGTGATTTTCTCCCATAATCCAGCTCACGTTAAAAGCTCCGCCGCGCAACCGGAGCAAAACACAACTCAACCTCCGTCACCGTCCGCCAGCTCCACCTCTACTCGGAGGTTAGAAAACAAAAATGTAGATAGTCATAAGAATAAGTAAAAGCACTATATTTTCGTTATTCGTTAATTAACTTGTGTATGTGTATATATATATATATATATATATATATATATATATCTCACATTATTGAGCAGAGAAAAGCTTTGAGAGTTACTGCATTTGCTCGTACGTGGAGTTTGAGATGGAATAGGAGGTGGAATCAACAGGTTTGAAGAAGAAACGTAATAGTTTTTCGTTTTTGAGCTACGATTTTGTGGATCATATTATTTGAATTTCGTTTCCAGCTCGTTCATTGGATTTTTCAAGCATTTGATGTAAGTTTGTTTGATTCTGATTGAGGAAATGATGTGTAGATTCACGGTATTAGGATAGGAATTTCGAATACATTTTTTTATTAATTACTTACATTTTTGAAGAAAACAGAGAGAAATGGCGTTGAATGATAGAGAACCATTTGTTGCTGTGAGGAGAATGACTCAAAGCTATGATAGAGCCAACAGCAACACAGCTTGTCATTCCAATTCTGGTAATTTTACATTTAAGCTTTCAAATGTGTTTGTTTATTTGTTTCTAACTTTCATTTTCCGCCATTATTGTGTGGTCACCTTTTTTGTCTTTTCTTTTTATGTGCTGGAAGTGCTTATTCATTAATCTGATTGCACTTTTCTAAGTTATATGAGAGTGTTTGAAGATTGGATCTGTGAAATTGAAAAACATTGGATTTGTTCATGTCTATTTCCAGTGATTTCTGTGGTGAGTTTTTGCTACTTTAAGGTGCTGTCAATTTTTGAATGCTCTGCTTTACTCTTTCTGCAATTTTAGATTCACATGAGTATTTTATATCTGATCTACTAAACTTGCATATGTGATTATTTTAGAAATATTTTTTGAATTTTCCTTTGTCAATAGAAGAAGTTTTTCTATGCTATGAACTTTGGGGATAAGCAACTGAGCTGATTGACTTAGAATTTTAGGAAAAAAAAGGTTATGAAGATAATGGCATACTTGCATGAAAAGAAACTTAGGTATCAATGTGGATACAAACTGGTAAGCTAGTATACATGGAAAAGACGACGGTGCTTGTGTATCGAAAGTGAAGCTTTTGTCAATTGTATAGAGATCAAGTTCATACTTTACGGTTTCTTTTGGTTCCTTCTAACCTTTTTCTGGGTAGATGTATGTATATATATAATTTGCTTTGAAGAAAACTTGTCGACGAACCAAATGGTGATCCTTTATACAGTTGCTTGTGATATTTGCCACACTTAGCCTTAGTGAGACAGGTGACCAAGCAAATATGTAGAATGACACTGGCAATTGTTCTGTTTATGTTTTGCATAGCTAAATTTCCTGATATATTGTGTGTTGATTGTCAGACACTGTAAAATTAACACATTAATATTTAGAGTTTCGGTTTCTAAGTTTGATTTATCCTTCTATTTCAGCAGAGGTTGTGGCAGGATCAGCAGCATGGCTTGGCAAAGGTCTTTCATGTGTTTGTGTTCAGGGAACCGAAAGCGATGCTCGGTCATCATTCGATCTGACACCTGACCAGGTAATATCTGAGTTTGCTGAAATTCGACGCAAATTATCTCTCAGTATCCTTTAAGTTTAGTTGGAAGTATTATCTGTTCGTTCAATAGTACCAGCCAATGTATTAGGAAGGGATTATTTATAATGTCTGGTTGATAATCTGTGTTATATTAGGAGGAATGCTTGCAGAGATTACAAAACCGTTTGAATATTGCTTACGATAGCTCAAATCCTGAACATCAGGTACTTTGCGAAACGGTGATCTACCATTTTCTACTGCGTTTAGCAGAACAAGCTGCGTTTAATTCTTGTGGCTTTATACTTTGGACTTCCCTTTGTGTCTCTACACCATAATCTTTGATCCACGTCGTAGGAAGCTCTAAAGGCATTATGGAATGCTGCTTTTCCGGAGGAAGAACTTCAAGGTTTAATATCAGATCAGTGGAAGGAAATGGGTTGGCAAGGAAAAGATCCATCTACAGATTTCAGGTAGTCTTTTCTTTTACCTACAGTTTGTTATACGCCTTATGTGTTCGAATATATTTTATAAGTCATGTTTTTTGACAGGGGCGGTGGATTCATATCGTTGGAGAACTTGTTATATTTCGCTAGGAATTTTCCTGTATGTTTTTCTCTGTCCCTTTTCTTCTCAAAAAGGGAGCTATGCTCTTAATGTGTATATTCCTGTGGAGTCTCTGTTCTGCGGAGATGTCTTAATAACGCTTAAAGACTCTAGTGTCTGTACGTGTATTCAGTAATAGCACGTACTGACGTTAGTGTCTATACGTGTGTTTTAGGAGTCTCCACAGAAGAACAGAGACTCCACTACAAAATTATCCATATTCCATGCTCTGTCAAGGAGAATTAATTATTCTTAAAACGAAAACACAAGGATATGAACTATAACCGAATTTCAATACATATGATCCAGAAAAAGTTACTATATTGATTCAGACGATTATATCTATTTCAAGCTATTTCAGACGCATAATTTGTAGTGGGATTCTTTAATGCTATGAAGTATTAGGAATCTATATGAAGTTTAAGCGCTATGCTTCTGATATACACGGTCTTTTTGCAGAAGTCTTTCCAAGATCTTCTTCGTAAACAAGAAGGTGACAGGGCGTTATGGGAATACCCATTTGCTGTCGCGGGTGTTAACATCACATTCATGCTTATTCAGATGCTCGACCTCGAATCTTGTTAGTCAACTTTGTTACTATTGTATATCTACACGTTCATCATATTGTTATACGCGTAAGATAAACTATTCTACTTGTTATACATTGTATTTGTACTTGTATTTACCTCACTTTTTTTTCCTCTCTTTATAATTTGTCAGTAAAACCTAGGGGTATAGTTGGAGCTGCTTTTTTGAAGTTCCTTGCTGGTAATATCTCTGATACACATATATTTACTAACACATTCATGCTGTATGGATTCGACTGTCATTGACTTGATGCTGACCTGCCATAGGGTTTTTCCTTTTTTTATTGCAGAAAATGAGTCAGCATTTGACTTATTATATTGTATCACATTCAAGGTGATGGACCATCAATGGCTTGCTATGCATGCATCTTACATGGACTTCAATGTATGTGATCTTATTATGTGAATCCTATCACATTCCATTGCATCGATTTTTATTTATCCTCTTATTCCTGATTTTCTGTCAAGCAATGCTATTGTGATAACGACACAAATGTCACAACATGATGTGGCAATAAGACCTATCTATCTGAAGAGAAGTCTCACTGCCACATCATAAGTGGTCTCACAGCGACACATCATCAGAGTTAGTTTTGCCAACATAATTATTCTTGTACATTCTATTATTTTGCTTGCAGACGGTGATGAAAGCAACGCGTCGACAGATTGAAAGTGAACTTTTGCAAGATGACATAATTAGCCTTGAAGATTTACCTTCTTATACACTTCTTTCTTAGCGGGTAGTTTAGTCATTTGAGTAAGCATGATATTGTTTCTATATTCTTCAACAGTTTAGCTGCATGACTCTCTCTACTTTAGAATGTTGATGTGGTCTTTTGTTTTCACAAGTCCGATTCCTCTCTGAGACGTTGTGTTAAAGAGTTTTGGGTCACACCTTCCCCTTAAGAGTCAGACTCTGCATGCACGATTTAAACCAAATTTCGTATTAGTCGGGTCAATTCATTCCAAATACGGCAGCTTTAATAAAAAAAATATTGTAGACATTTGATGTGAAACTATATATCTTTATTGCTAAGTATTATACTTTGGGTTTTGCTACTTGCTAATTGCTTGATTATGATTTTTAGGGTTTTTGATTGGGTGAATCATTTGTAGCCAATCTTTAATTTCTCCTTTAAATAAAATATTTGGAGTCAAAGAAAAAGTTCTTGAAAGTAGGGGATTTCTTTCTTTCTCATCAAAAGTAGATTCTCTAGAAGAGGAGAAATATTTCCATCGTTGCTTTTCTCTTTTTCCATCTTTTAGAGTTTCCATTGTTAGGATTCTAAAACAATTGCTTGTGCATTTTGATAAAACGAAATAGGGGAAAAAGAAAGAAAAAAAAAAGAAAAAAAAAAACTTGTTCATTACTTTTGAACATGTAAATTAATCTCTATGCAATCAATTAACTATAGAATACAAAATTAAAAACTCAAATTTAATCGATATACAATCAAAATCAACAATTTTCAATTCCTCAAGGAGTTGAAAGTATATGGATATATATGATTAATAATTAGTGGTTAATCAAAAAGAGACAAGAAGGGTCACTTTAAAGACAAAGTGCTGACCCACCCCAAAAAAAAAAAAAAAAAAATTTGTGATACCCCATTCCATCATCATGAAAACTTAGAAGACTTTATACACCTTTGATTGAGAAATGCAATTATTATTGCATGGAATTCAGGTTATATATTTTGCCCCCTTTTGGTTCCCCTTTTTTTTTTTTTTTCCTCTTCACTTTTTTTAAGTTTAATGTTATTGTCACAATCTTTCTGATATAAAACATATGTGATATTCAAACTTCTGAATATGACATATATTTATGAAAGGGTCTCATTGTCATATTATGAATATTCTCACTGACACATTAGGTTATGACATATGTTTGTTGAAATGATCATAACAGTAATGTTACTATGCTTTATTTTATGTTTGAAGTTAGTATTCATTACAAGTTTGAATGTAGCATTTTGAAATGATGAGATTGTCGGTATCCGTAGGTAAATTTCGTTTTCATAAACCATTAACGCAACCTTTCTTTGTGCTTTTTTTTTTCCCCCTTCATCTGAAAATTGCTACCATCCATAACTTTAATATATAAAGAAAAGAATACTAACACACTATAATATGGATAATACATTTGATAGAACTACTTGATATATATATATTTGAAATTATACAATATTCACAAAAAGATCAAAATCATTAAACATACTTTTTCAATATATACATTAAAAGATGAACACAGAGATCATTAACCCTAACTACTCGTACTGCGATCCGAACATTTCGGTCTTTCAATCGAATGTAAATCAAACTTTGGGTTTTAAGAGTTCATGGCTTTTGATTTTGTCCATGTAGATATTGAAAGTTATGTCTTCAATGAGACACGGTACAAGTGATAAAAGATGGTTAAGATCCTGGTTTCATGTTTAAATCATGTTATATGCTAAGAAAAGAAAATTCATCGATCATATACAATTTACAATAATTCACAAAAGTATGTTATGTATTGTTTCAGTAAGATATATACCGAATGTTGTGTTGATCTATTCATCGACTATCTACTCCTCCTTCTCTATCTCCTTCAGGGTATGTTTGTTGCAATGTGATACTCAAACCCAAAGACTCAACCCTAATTTATCTAAAACACACATGTCCATTAAACAATAACGTTTAATGGCTCATTTTGACTGATGTATCATGAAATGTAATGGACACAGAGCGATACTATGAGCGTGTGTAAATTTTTAAAAGGGAAAAAAAAAAATACACAACATACATAATAATGTTTAAACTTTATTAAGCCATTTCAAAACAAAATTTAAAAGTGACATTGTTTTGTAATGTTATTTCATATATAAGAGTTCTTTCTCGTTTCCATTGACCATCTCTAATCCCCTAAACAATTTTAAAAAAAGTTTGTATGCAAATGTATTTCCAAATGTTTGTTTTTGAAATGTGAACATATACCAAGATTCAAAAGTTGAAAAAAAAATTGCTGTGGACCAATCCAAAAAGATAGTTAAAGCTGTCTTGTATAATGTCAGATGATATATACATATACTTTCTGCGCACTATATTTATACTCAATTTACATAACATATCAACAGCTTTTTCTGCCAATATCTTCTTTAAAACAAAAAGGTCGGTCTGTCTATCTAGCTATCTCTATATATTCTTTAGGTATAAAACTATAGCATTTATTTATTTACTTTTTTATTTTTTTTTGGTAACCGATAGATATTGGCAACTATTACACAAGAAAAAGTGCATTCAAATTACAAATTTTGAAAAACAAATGGATTTAGTTTCCATTCACTCCACGGCGGACGTATGATCCGGCCAACGGGAGCGATATTTATAAAGACGTTTTGCAATCAAAATTGACGCAGTTTGATATTTCTAAAGACCTTTTGCAATCAACAACCTGTGTTAGAGATTATTAGTGTTTTTGTCTCTTACGATTTAATAAAAAGGACACTACTAACATCGTAAAAAAACACGACTATACATTTCATTTTTTATGATTAAAAAACACTACTATATATCACATGGTCCGAACATATAAACTCTTATACTTTTATTAATAAATATTTAAAACATCACAAACAATGTTTTTTTTTTTTTTTAAGAAATCCATTATTCTGAAACTGATTAATTTTCTTTTAAACGTATCACTTTGATAATAAATATGTCTTTTAATTTGCATGATAAAACTTTTATGTCAAATTATCGGATTATTATTAGAAAATATGGGCGAACATAAATTTTATGGGGGCAAAAAAAGACATAACATATACTCCTTCCATTGCAAAATAATTGATGTTGTTGCAAAAAAACACACATATTAAAGATGTTAGTTTAATATGAATGCCAAAATGATAAATAAGAGTAGATGTAGAAAAAACACAATAAATAGTGTATTAGAAATGTAATTGTCTCAATTATTTAGGAACAAATCTTTTTGGTAAGGGCATCAGCTATTTCGGAACGAAAGGAGTATATAGTAGTGTATTCTCCGGATTCGAGGGTGGGGCGAGTGCCCCCGTCCTATGTTGTGCGTCCGCCCCTGATTCACTCCAATCAATGTGCATATGTCTTCTTCCGGTCACCCAATCGAAGCGTATTATCAGAGTTCCATATAAAGGCTCATTTAATTTGCCGTACATGATTTAGCGTTGAAAACTAATCCAAATAATTTAGAGTGTCACACTATAAACAGCTTAGCATCCCACAGTCAATTATGATTCTTGCATCCTGCAGATAAGTAGGCGAAGGAATTAAGAATCGGGATCGGAAAAATAAGTTGCCAAAGTTGTATTGCAAATGGACACTGCAAAAAGAGAGGTAACTCGTTTTCCTCGCTTGCATTACATAACGGACAAATTTTTTCTTGTATATCCACTAATCCACACCCTGTTTGGCCTCCTTCACTCGTGTGAAGCCGACCGTTAATTGTTCTCCGATACATAGAAGACATAGATTTTGGACGGTTTACAACTCTTCCATATCATACTAACATTAGAAATCCAATTTTGCATCCTAAGCTCCCTCATTATCACAGGATACTTTAGATACGCGGCCGTTAATTTTCCGTTGCAAGAAAGGCTCCGATAAGGATGTAAGTCACTGGGTCAGTTCACTAAAATACACTCACTACTCAAAAACTTCCCGTTTCTTAATACATGCATGCACTTGTCAGGTTTTCACATGCTGCTGGGAAGTTCTACGATAGAGACTCATGCTGCTGCTAAATAAAAGGACTCAAGTATGATATCTGTTACAACACTGAAGAATATTTCTCTGCTGCTGTCTAAACGAGGAATATTACTGCTCAAAACCTACGCATGAGTTCATTCTACAAATATAGCTTACAGATTTCTGACTAAACGTGCCCTTGGTAAGACAAAAACAAATACTGATTAAATCACAAAAAGAAGAGTACACAATATCAAACATATTCACACACGCCCCTGCTATGCTAGCTAGGTTGCTGTCATATTTATTTTATGTCTATTTTACTGAGAAAAAGAAATCTAATGCAGAGATTCCTTAATTATAGAACGGCTCGTCGGAAAGACCGGCACGGAGCCAGGATTTCAATTTGGGATGGGTTAATGGACTATATCGAGTTCGTCGGGTGAATCGGATTAAGAATATTTTATGGATCAAGCTGGATTATATAGACATTTTAGTGTAATATTTTTTTTCCGCATGAGCTTAACCCCCCTAGAATCATACATGGCTCCGTCCTTGGACACGTGTAGTTAGAGACAAAACTGATTTGTATTCCCGTATACGTAACAGTGATCCGAACACTCGTTCTAATAGAGAGTCGGTGCTATAGAATTACCCCTATTTTAATTACTTGTATAGTGTGAACATGTGAACAAGGCAACAATCTATGTGTGTGTGTGTTTTTTTTTTCCTTTTCAAAATAAAATAGAAAGTCACTTACCCTTTTCTCCATTGATATATTGTATTAGAATGGAAGATTTTTACCCTGTAAGTGTTAGAATTAATTATAGCCTAACAATATATAAAAACATCATTTAATCCTCAAAACCTAGACTAAACTATGAGGTCAGGTGTGGCCGTGTGGGAAGTCCATATATATATATATATATATCTTGTATATAAATGTAACAATCGTTGTATGATAAAACTTGTTATTAAGTAGGAAAAAAAAAATTTAAAAAAAAAACCCTTTCCCGGACAGCTACATTGGGAGAGGTAGCCTTTTGATAAATAGGGGAAGAGACTAAACTGTAGATGAAGTAACAAATGAGTGGAAGGCCATGAAAGAAGGCAAATGAAAATGTGGGTGTTATCATAGTTTTTTATCTTCTTTTTGCAGAATATAGGGTGGTGCTTTCTGTGTAGACTATTTGTCAATAATTTGAATTTTATTTTTTTTGCTGTATATATATATTCTACAGGGTTTCAGCTTTTCCTTTTTTTCTACCTAGTGTGTATTTTGATAGACCCTATTTTGACATTGACTGATATTTTTTTTATTTTTTTTGATGGAGCCCTTTTCTATACATATTGTGATTTGTATAGTTTATGATAGGGACAATTCTTCTCTAGTCACTCTATTTATACCGTAGACACATATGGATGATTCTAGACTACACAGTTTGAATTTGAGTTGAAACTGTGTGGTTCAGAATCATCCACGTGTATTACTCGTCAAATGAACTCACCATAGAATAACTTCCCGCATAATAGATCCCTCTTTTCAACTGACGGAAAAACAATGCTTCCAAAACCCTCTAAATGCCCCTGATACAATCTCCGAAAATATATGAAATAACAGGAAAATCAATAAAACACGTTAGTTGTCGATAAGAGTGGGGACGGATGTAGGATAGAGTACATTAGGCTGAGTAGTGGGATATATATGTTGGTGGGGTTGGGTTAGGAATGGTAGGTGATGAGGTTGAAATCATCACGGAGGCTCAGCGGTGTATGATTGATGGATATCTGGCTTATTTGTTAGTGATTATATGGATGGTAGCCGGTGGTGCACGACGGCGATAGGAGGAGTGTTTGAGAGATGGTGTTTCTGCAGAACTTTGGCCTGCTTTCTATTAGAAAGCATATCTCATTCAGGTTACACAAGCCTTCCTTTTATAGGAGGAGGAAGCTTAGGAGCTAAGTAAAAGACAGATGTTACATGGTAGCTTAGTGTTTAAGTAAACTTAGTAGCTAAGCAAACTAAATATCTGGATTGCAAGTGGGTAGAATATCTCGGTGGCGACCTCTTAGGATCGCATAGGTCGCCGGCTTCGTTGTCCTGCCTTGCTCTTGCTCCCTGCTCTCATCAAATCTTGTGCGGCCTCTTAAGGACCTTTAGTCCAAGATCGCGGGTCGGCCCCCTGGTCCAGCAGCGTTCTGGGCGGGGTTCGACAGCAGCGACCTCGACTTGGTTGGTTTTAATCGCCGACGCCGTGGTCGCGGGCCTTTATTTGGTCCGGTGGGTCAGATAGGGTATTTCCGGGATTCAAAGGCGGCGCTACCATTTGTACGCATCAATGGCCCCCTACTCCATGCCTTGAGCATTTTTCGTGGAAATGTTAAGCGGGGAGTAAAGTGAGCACAAGGATTATACAGTCTATTTGCGACCTCATTGTCTAATGCGACTTGTTCACTTAAGCGGCCTCAAAGCAACTTTGGGTCTATTTGCGACCTCGTCGTCTGATGCGACTTGTTCACTTATGACCGTGCTTTTAAAGCGAGCGGCCTCAAAGCAACTTTGGGGTCTATTTGGGTGATTTTAAAGCGAGCGGCCTCAAAGCAACTTTGGGTCTATTTGCGACCTCATCGTTGGTGAGGCGATCTATCCGTCCAAGGGTTAGTGGGGCAGCTTAACAGTCGGATCGTGGCTGGCGTCAGCTCCCTTGGTAACCGTAATTGCGTGGGTACTGAGGTTGCTTTGGTAACTACCCAAGTATGTGGGCGGATAACGGCCGAGTGATTGATTACGTGGGCATTAATGATCGTGCCTTAATGAAGGCGGTTTTGAATTTTGAAAACCGAAAAAGGCCACGCAAACCTAGCCCGTTGGATGGCTGGATCCTCGATCGCACGATCAAATTTCCTCTGCCAATATAAGGCTCCCATCCTTCCAACCTTCTCACTTTTCGCTCTTCCATTCCCCCATCCACTTTTCCTCTCGTATCTTTGCTTATTTTCGGGGAGTGCAAGGGTTTTCCGGTGAAGGTTTTGGAGAGGATTTGGTGGTGGCTGAAGCAGGTCTGCGGTTTCAGGCTAGGATTTGAAGATTCCGGTCATGAGTTTGAGGATTCCGACGTGTTCTTCCGGCTGCCGGCTTTAGCCTCTTCTCAGAAACAGGTAAATCCATCTTCCCTTAACCTCTTTCTTTGTTTTCCTTCCCGTATTTCGATCCTTTTTAGCAAATTTGTTCCACTGTGCGGAAATGTGTTCAACTTAAGACGTTTTTAAGGTAAAAGTCGGGGCTTTTTGAGTTGGCGTTTTCGTTTTGGGTATGATTTTTCTTGAAAAAGGAAGAGGGGTGAGGCATGCTTTTGGTATAACGGATTTTTGAGTAGATGCACCGGGGTGGTTTAGATTTGAAGCCTTACTTTTCTTTTGTTGTGTTCATTCGTATCTGTACTTCTACTTTATTTGCAATTGCTTTCCATTTCTCATGTAAGAACGGAGGGTAAGGCGTCGAGATGGGTGCGATCACCTTCCTGGCTTAATCACTATTATACCAGGTCTGAAAGCACCACATTTTCCTCTTGTTTTTGCATCTTGTCCGACGGGGAGTATTCTTTAGGGGGTGACTCCGAAGGGGATCAGGAGGCATACGACTATGCACTGGGTGGAGCAGAGGATGACCCTTCTAGCCCTAATGTGTCTGCCGGAGACGACCTGTTTGATGAGATAACCGGAGGGGAAGCCACTGGTAAAGTAGGCAGTGACCCTTTTGGTTTAAATGTTATGTTCCCTGATCCGGCGCCGCGGCGTAATAAGGGTCGCAAAGAGATGGCCCGCACTCAAGGGACCAGTACTAGTGAGGTTGGAGAAAGAGAGGCGTCTGATGTTGAAGATCAGGCCGCCGAACCCAGTTCTAGTGGTGCCGCTGTGCATGACGAGGCATATATTGAGGATGCCGCCCTTCATGAGCTTATGGGGTCAAGCGAGGACGAGAATGTGCCCTTACCATGTAAGTCAGTCTGGGAGCTACCAAAGAAACCCAAAAAGAAAAGGGATCCCAAAACAATGACTGTTGGTGAAGCGGCAGTGAAGGCAAAAAAACCCGAAACCCAATAATCTGGAAGCGTTAAGGGAGTTTACTCTTCTGGCCACATATGAGAAGGATCTGGAAGAGGAGTGGGTGATGCTTCGTGACAGCGATGACCTTAACAAACTTCTCCGTCGTCGATACAAGATTGACACAAAGGTCTACAGATTTTCTTTGTTTGACTATTCGAAGGAGGAGGATAAGTTTAAACCTGGAGACCGCAAGGATTATGTTTGTGCCCGTCGTCCGGACGATACCCTGATCCTTCACTTCGATCATTTCTATGCGGGGCTCAGGCCCCTTTTGATCCATTTTTTGTCAATATTTGTGAGCTGATGGGAGCTCTACCCACTGATTTTGCTATTGGGGCTGTTATTCAGATTATGGCTTTCATTGTTATGTGTCGGACGATGAAGATACAGCCCACCCTTACTCTGCTGCGTCAATTCCACTTATTTTGCACGACGGGCCTTCCGGGACAGATATCTTTGAAGACCAAGACGCCTCGCCTGCTGTTCTCGTTACCAAATAAGATCCATAGATGGAAAAAACGGGTGCTTGATGTCCAAATTTGATTGGCCGTTTCCCAAGGTCGCACAGCGCAAAGGAAAGTTCACCTTTTCAATTGGCGAACCCCTAGTAACTGAGCATCATTTTGTTAAAGGGCTCATGGAGCTTATACAGTCTGACGGGGTTGAGCCTCTTTGAGAAACGTGGCCTGGGTCAATCTTCTTGATGTGGCTCTTCCCCTGGCGCGCATGACCGGTATAGCAGGCCCGGGTAGAGCGGATGCTTTTTTCGTCATGGCCCCGGAGGAGTGCGACCCTGATTGGATAGGAGATTACCACTTAGGCAAATGTTTTCTCTCTGAGTGTCTTGTATGTGGAGGCGACCCAAATAAAAGACCGCCTTGTAATTTTCCCTATTTTTTTTTATTTCATCGCTTTGTAAGCTGTATTGTTTTGTTCGTTCTCTGGACCCGTTTCTAACGAACTCTTTTGCAGGTATGGACGCTAATGAACGCCGGGCTCAAAGACAGAGGCTCGCTGATGAGAACGCCAAAATTCGACAGGCGACTCTGAAACAGGTTTTGGGGAAGATACCACGTACTGTGGATGCCTCTGTTGTTGACGAGACATACAATCCTACTCAGCCAGTGGCGGCGGCCATAGGTGTGAGCTCAGGCCAGGCCGGTGGGGCCCAAAAAAGATCGCAGACTGACGTACCTGTTAAAGAGCCTCAGGGCCAAAAGCGATCTAGAACTGAGAAGGCCAAGACTGCTGGCGGAGCTGACAAAGGCTCCGATCGCCTCGATAAGCGACCTGCTGACAAAGGCTCTGTGCGGCCAGATGTTATTGTTGAAGAGGCCTCCGAGGATATGGGGACGCTACCAACAGGGACATTGCCCCGTGGTTATAAAGAAAAGGAGGCGGTTTGGTTGGATGCTAATTTCGTCCAAGGCCTTGACATGTCGAAGGCGAGCCAGATCATGGAGGCAATTGCCGACATCATTCCTCTGGGGCGTCTTGCCTGGGATTCGCCACCTGGCGTTCAGATGGATATTGGAAGGGGGATTATTGCATGCGTCGTGGTTCAAGACGATTCCCCCGCAAAAGTTGAAGTCGCTGAGCTTAAAGATCTTTCCGGCCAGTTTGGGATCGCAGCCTCTATGGTGAGATTTTATTTGTCTTGTATTTTTGCTAACTTTGTTTTTCTGGCGGGCTTACATTCCTCTTCTTTTTCATCTTGGAACTCGTATTAACAAGGCCATTGAAGTTGCTGAATAACGTAAGGCTGAACTTAAGAAAGTGACTGCGGCTCTTGGGGCTTCGGATAAGGCCAGGGTCGCTTCAGAGTATAAGAGCGCGGAGGCCTTGATCGAGGTAGAGCGAATGAAAAAGGCCATGCTTGAAGTGCTAAGTTGGACGTTGAGCTTCAGCAGAAAGTGACAATTTTAAAAGATGAAGCTCGTAAATCTGCTGAAGGGTTTTCGGCCGCACAGGAAGAGATTGCGAGTTTAAAAGAGCAACTTGCTGCCGCAAATAAGGCTGCTGAGGAGGCGGGTCCTGCGGCCATTGCTACCTTTAAGCGTTCTGATGAGTTTGTCGATTACCTGGAGGCGAGCTTTGACCAAGGTTTCAACCACCTCGCCCGCTGCCTTTGGGCTTATCATAGTAGAGAGAGTATCACCTTTGAGGAAATGCTCCGGTGGGTTAGCATGTCCCAGCGAAATCCCGACTTGTTGGCCCTTCACCCAGATATACCTTATGCCGCGGATCACATCATCGCTATTCAAACTAGGCAGATAGAGCATGGCGAGCCAATCTGGGATCCTCCTCCAGTTAACCCTGTTAACTTTTCTATTTGAAGACTCCTCCTGCTGCCGCGAACGATCAACCAGGCGATGAGTATATTGACACTCCCCCCGGCTCAACCTAATGATTTTATGCCCTTGTTTTGAAACTTTTTCCTACGATATTGTAATAATTCTACCTTTGCTTCTATTTTTGAACTATTCCGACGCTTTCTTTTGATGTGATTGTAATAACTTTAGCTTTTATTTTCCGCACTTTGATCCGTGGCGGCGTTTGGTTTGTTGAACTTGATTTGTGGCCATTTTTTGCACCCCTGATTTATGCATTGCATTTGTTTCTTTTGATTTCTCTCCTGCATCTTGTGTATCTTGTATGTGTGTGGCCCCCATTATTTTGGCGAGGTTTAAGTAGCTCGCTAAAATAATAAAACCGAAGAATCTGTAAAAAAAAGATCGAAAATTCCTGCTTGCTAAAATAATAAAATTCCTGCTTGCGTCGCGTATAGAGCGTTAAAATTTCCCTATGCCCCCTTGTTTTGGGCGAGGCTTGGATGGGCTTGAGCGAAACAAGTTTCCGTCCCTATTTGTAAAAACCTTGGTCGCTGCGGACTTGTGGCAAATAATCGAGCAAAAAATCCGAAAGCGGCCCCCCTGATTAAGACGACCTATGGTGTGATTATGCTTTGAGAATTCCACCATGGTCTCGCTGGAGATTTCCTGGCGAGGCAGCGTAAAGCTTTATGCGGCCCCCTTTCTGGGGATGGGCCATGCTGCGTTCAGTTTGTTGATGTTTGAAATTTTTAGAGTGCGCCCCCCTAAGTTTATGGCGGAATAGTGGTTTGCCAGAAACTTAAAGGCTGAACAGATTGGACGGGACTAACCTTTCTTGACTGTCGTGTTGCTGAAAAAGAAAGGGCTCTGAATTGATTGGACAGGTTACTGGCAATATTTTGACCAACGGTGCATGCGCAGTCAATATAGCCTAGAATCTTGCGCTGATAACTGTCAATCATTAAACGCACCCCCTAGATTTTAAATTTTTGGGTAAAACCGTGTGGATACTGGCCGTCATATCTTGTCAATCGTGGCCGTTTGTCTTGCTTGCTTTTGCTATAAAAGGAGGGAGCAAACCTGGCTCTATTTCACTCCTCTTTTGAACAAATCTTTATTGTGAGATTCATGTCTTTTCAATCCGGAGAGGGTAGCGCAGTCCGAGTGTGGAAAGCCCGTCCAATACGTGATGTTTCCCCTTTCTTCCTTACTTCCACTCTTACCGCCAAAGATCATTTCTGGCGTTACTTTGATGTGGTCAGGCTTGCGAGGGAGAGGAGCTTAAATGAGGGCAAAGTTGAGGGTGATGGTTCTTTGCTCCGGGTGCGGCTTTCCGGGTGGTTAGATTTTGTCTTGCCACCTCCGACACCTTTCAACCTTACGATGGTAAGGGAATTTTACTCCGTGTTATCAAAGGTTCCTTCCGAAGAAATTGTTAGCTGTGTGGACCTTCGAGGTGTCTCGATCACTTTTACCCCGGAGGCTATCAATGAGGCTCTTCGTATTCCTGCTATCGATCCATTTGCTCATTATGAGGTTGCCTGGAATCTTGGTGATGAGGCAAGTAGGCAGGTTCGTTTACGGCGGGCAATCCTTTAGCTCTTCCCCGATTATCAACGTCCTCGCAACCTGGGCCCCACGTCTGAACTGTCTCGAGCAATCATGAATGGAAAAGGTTTATCAACTCACGTGCTCTTTCGTCTGTGGATTTCGAGGTCGTCAGCGAGGCTGAAGCTTTCCTTCTGCATGCTATTCACGACCCCAAGGTTGACATTGATTTGGGGGGTCCTAATTCACCGGGAGGTAGTTAACTTTGCGGTCTCAATGAATCCTGATCGTCGTATCCCTTTTGCCTCGCTTATTGCTAGGTTATGTAGTGTAGCTAGGGTGCCGACGCACTCATTGGACCGTTGTGGGTTCGCTTGAACGAGTAGTTTTCAAATTTCACCCTGAGGCCCCCTTGTTTTTGGTTAAAGCGAAGGGCGTGGTAGGCCGCGGATTTGCTAAAAATAACTACCCCTTATCGTTAATGAATATGCACTTTTTATTTGATGTTTACTCCTCAATATGATTCACTCGCATGCAGTAAATAAACGGCTTACATGTAATATTTTTTCAAATTGTCTGCTTGCCAAGGCCTGTTGTATTCACGACCTTGGTTGTCACTTAATACGTAAGTCCCATTCTTGACTATTCGAGCGACCCGTACCGGGCGGCCCTCCCAATTCTCTGATAGCTTTCCTTTCTTGCCCTCGTGGCCTGTGACCTGTCTTTTGCGCAAAACATAATCTCTCACAGCGAAGTGATGATTGCGAACGTGTCTGTCGTGGTGGCGCTTGGCCGCCTGTTTATAATTGAGCAAACGGCCATACAACTGGATCCGCCGCTCCTCTACTAAATCAAGGTCAAGCTTCCGGGTCAACGGGTTATCAGCTTCGCTGAAATGGGAGACCCTTAGACTTGGTAGGGACATTTCTACTTGGGCCATAGCTTCTGATCCATAGGTCAAAGCGAAGGGAGTTTCCCCTATAGTTGTTTTTAGCGACGTTCTGAGCGCCCATAAGGCCGCTGGCAGGTGATCTGGCCAATTGCCCGCCTTTTCACCCAAACTCTTTTATAGCACGCTTAGTACCTGTTTGTTGGCATTTTCGGCCTGACCATTTCCCTGCGGATAGCACACTGATGACTGCCAATGTTTGACGTTATTTTCTCTGCAGAAATATTCCCTGAACTGCGGCCCGTGATCCGATACTATCACTCTGGGGACGCCAAATCTAGTCCATACTTGATTGAGTAGAAAGTAGATTATATCTCTGGTGTTGATTTTTACCAAGGCTTTGGCCTCGATCTATTTGGTGAAATAGTCGATGGCGACCACCACGTATTCGCATCCGGAGCAACCCTTTTTCAGCGGTCCGATGAGGTCGATGGCCCACATGTCGAATGGCCAGGCAGCAACGACGATGCTTTGCTCGACTGATGGTAGCCTGGGAATATCCGCAAATTTCTGACATACGTCGCACAATTTAGTGTATGCTTTGGCGTCCTCTGCGAGCTTAGGCCAGTAGTTGATCGGCCTTTTCTAAGTGTCCAATCTCACCGGCAGTGTACCGGGTCAACTGTAGCCTAGAATTGGTGAGTCAAGGTCGTATCCCACAGGGAATCTGGTCGAGTACCAAAGTCGGTCTCGTTCCTAGTTTAGGTCAACACATATATTGAACGTGGTGATTTGTCAGATCACCGGTTCTACAAACTAAAATATACACAAAACAAAGATTTTAAACTATATAAAAGAGATAGCCGAGCTATGATCCAATCAACTACTCTCTAACCCTAACTCGTTTCCGGAAGTGTTTCGACAAACTCTAATGTTCTCGGCATCGTTGAAGGGTGTCGTCTCCTATTTCCGAAACTAAGCGCCAATTTCAACAACCTAGTTTCCTATGTCGAATTCAACAGTCCGCTGACCGGATTTAACTGACCCGACACGGTCTACGCTCTATGAGACGCTCGTTAACAACGATATAAACCTCACACACGAAACCGAATCTGAACAACTCAGTCGTTTTTACACGGTGATCCTAGAACCCCTTTTCCCGTACCCTCTCGCAAAATACATTTATAAAGACGATACGTGTGACACGATTATTGAGTGATCAGTTCAACAAAAGTCATTAGGCATAAGTTCTAGAACAAAAACAACATCGAGAATCTAACAATCAACACATCAAAACACTTCAATCAAAAAGCTAAGGATTCGATTTCGAAGGCTATATAATGGATTAGCTACTCATTATAATAAGCAAAATAAAAGAAATCAACAATCAAAGTTAACAAAGATCAAGATCAAAAAGCAAGAACAAGAAAGGAAATTGAAATACCAAATATATTATGCCGTAGATAGTCGAATCTCCGAACGAAATCCCGTCAACAACGCGTCAAGCTATCTTCGAGAATCAACGGATTACAACGATCTACAACTAATCTATGCTAATATACCTCTAAACTAATCTAAGCTAAGGAAAACTGAAGAAAAACACAGAAAAAGTGCAGAAAAACAACTTGGGGCTGATGATAGATCGAAATGAGGGTGTATATATGGTGTTTTTTCAGATCTGGACTCACAGGCGGGCGCCTGTACTGACAGGCGCCCGCCTGTCAGATTTTTTTCTTCACAACTTCTATCAGCAACTGGCCTAGCTGACACACCTTCAGTAAATCAGTCATAACATTGCGTGTAGACCTCCGAATCGAGTGATTCAAGTTGCGTTGGAAAGCTGATTCAATTGTCTACAACTTTCATGAAGATGTCCAGCCCATAAAATGCTTCTAAGGTGGTTCAAAATGCAGATCAGTGGAAGGTGTGGTTGTAGTACCAACACGTTTTGATCCGTTTGAACGTTTAAGCTTCGGGCACACGTTCCAATCCTAGTAACTCGCATTCCAGCCTTCTCGAACACCTAATACCGGTACTTAATCACAACAAATACCACACGTAATCCCTACAGGACACTAGGGTGACCGAGAGTATAGTAAATTACACCGAAAAAGACCGAGAATCCCGGACTTTACGTCCTAGGTCCCGAAATGATAACCAAGGTGTAAATACATAAAAATACAACCAAATGTCCCCGGAAACACATAAAACGAGGTATAAACGGGGTATAATCACATAGTAAATGATAGTCAATTTGACTCCCATCAGTAGTACCCAGCCAATAAAACTTTCTGAGCGAGAGTGCAGTTAGCCGGGTGGCCGCCGCACATCCCCTCATGTAGTTCTACGAGGACTCCATCAACCTCTTCAGGTCGTACGCACCGTAGTAAAGATTTAGAGAACGATCTCTGATACAAAATGTTGTCTAGAATGGTGTATCTAACGGCTCTTCTGACCAGGGCTTTAGCCTCGTTTGGATCATCAGGGAGTTCTCCAGAGCCAATATAGGCCCTCATGAAACACGGGTTAGTGGGTCGGAAATCCATTACCTCAACCCTGTCGATAGCGGGTCCTGACATATGTTCCACCATGATCGACATATTGCTAATTTCGTCATCGCTAGTTAGCTTGGACAAGTAATCTGCTCTGTGATTGTCCTCTCGAGGGATGTTGGTGAATTTGTAGTATTTGAAGCTGCTCTCCAGGTTTTTGATGAGATTAATATATTTTTGCAAGATTTCGCAATGGATGCCGAAAGATCAGGCTGCCTGATTGACTACCAACTGTGATGCACATTTTCGACTTTCATGGCCCTGGTGAGCTCAAATCCTGTGATGACTGCCTTATATTCTGCTTGATTATTTGATGCAGTGAAATCAAATCTCAGGGCCTTCTCAATCTCTTCTGAGGCGCCTGGTTCTAATAAGATAATTCCCGCACCGCAACCTTTGTGGCTAGCAGTGCCATCGACGTAGAGCTACCAACAGTGACTTGGCCGCTGGGGCTCGTCCGCTGTGGTTGTCGTTTCGTCGTGGCCATGTTTTGGGTTGGCTTGTTCCCCGGCTCCTTCGTTGATGCTTGTTTTTGCGATAAAGTCGGGCAATGCTTGAGCTTTAATAGCTTTTCGAGATTCATATTGGATGTCGAATTCAGTGAGCTCGATGGCCCACCGCAGCAAGCGACCTGACAAGTCTGGCCTGTGGAGGACTTGGCGCAACGGTGCGTTTGATAATACTATAATGGTATGCGACGAAAAGTAAGCCCTTAATTTTCGGGCGGCTATGACAATGCAGTAAGCTAACTTTTCGATATTAAAATAATGACTTTCTACTGGGCTGAGAGCCTTAGAATCATAATAGACAGGCTTTTGCGAGTTACCCTCCTCCTTGATAAGTGCTGCGGTGACAGCCCTATCCGAGGTTGCTAAGTACAGAAGCAAAACATCTCCGACCGTCGGACTGGTTAACAATAGCGGGCTTGAGAGGTAGGCCTTGAGCTCTTTGAAGGCCTGCGAGCACTCCCCTATCCACGAGAAGGTTTTAATTCCCTTTAGGATTTTGAAGAAGGGTAGGCTTTTCTCGGCAGATTTTGAGATAAATCTTCCCAGGGCTGTTATCCTTCCATTTAGCCTTTGTACCTCCTTGATGCTTGTCGGCTCGCTCATGTATATCAGAGCTTCAATTTTCTTAGGTTTTGCTTCGATCCCTCTCTAGCTCACCATGAAGCCCAAAAATGTTCCTGCCTGGACCCCGAAAGTGCATTTTGCGGGGTTTAGCTACATTGAGTGCTTTCTTACATTTGTGAAGGTTTCGTGAAAGTCCACCAGGTGATCCAGGTGACTTGATTTCACGACCATATCATCGATATAAGCCTCCATGTTCTTGCCTATTTGTGAGCTAAAAACTCTGTTCACCATCCTTTGGTACATTGAACCTGCGTTCTTGAGACCAAATGGCATCATCTCATAGTAATAGAGTCCGCCGGCGGCCCTAAAGGCAGTCAGCTCTTTGTCATCATCTGCCATCTTGACTTGGTGATAGCCTGAATAGGCGTCTAGAAAACTCAGCATTTCAAAACCTGCGATCCCATCTACCATTTTATCGATTCATGGTAGTGCGTAAGGATCTTTGGGGCAGGCTTTGTTCAAATCAGTGAAGTCGACGCACATCCGTCATTTGCCGTTGTGTTTTTTCACCATTACTATGTTTGCTAACCAAGTGGGGTACTGAAGCTCCTTGATTATGCCCGCTGCTAAAAAATTTTCGACTTCACTTTTAATCACGACTTCATTTTCTGTTGAGAATTGGCGCGCTCTTTGTTGGATCGGCCTGAAGTTGGGGTCGACCTATAGGTAGTGTAATGCGACCTCCGACTCCAAACCTCTCATATCGGTTACCTCCCAGGCAAAGGCATCCATGTATTCTTTCAAAAGCTCGACCATACCCTCCCTTTCTTTCTCGGTTGTTCGTGACCCTATCTTCACCTTCTGATCGGGGTACCTGCTATTTATGATGACCTCGACCAGCTCGTCTTCGGCCGTAAAGTTGGGTTGATCTCGGACTTACAGTGTTTCAATTTCTACGGCCCCGTCTGGGACTTCTTTTACCGTGGCGATCTCGTCCGCAGCCATATTGAACCCCTCCACTCTAGGTCGTTTGGAATCGGCCCTGTTCTTGGTCATATACTCAAGAAAAAATCTGGGTCGGCTAGTGGCGACCCTAATTTCGTCTCCTACATGGAATTTGACCCGTTGGTGTGGAACAGATGCCACCATTTGAAACTTTCTCATGGACGGAATCCCCAAGATCATGTTGTAGTATGAGGGGAGGTCGATGACTAAGAAAGTGATTACCTCAGTTCGGCTGGGCTCATAGTCACCCAGAGTGATGTTGAGGTCAATTGTGCCTTTGACCCGCACTGTATCATTGGTAAAGCCCTCTTGCACTCCGAGGTAGGGTTTTAATTTGGCTTCTCCGAATCCGATCTGTTTCAAACAGTCGAAATAAAAGACGTCGCAGCCGGCCCCGTTGTCGACCAACACTCTATTGACGCCATTCTTATCGTTTACCCTGACTTTTAGGATGAGGGGTATTTCCATAGGGTCATCGACAGTGGTTAGCTCGCTTTTAGTAAACATGATTCCTTTCTCGTTTTCCCCCAACACTATCTGTTTTTCAAAACCGCGCGTGGTGATCTGGTGGATCTGTGATTTCAGTTGACTGTTGCTGGGGATGTTCCCGTGGATAACTTGAATCTCTTTTTGATAAATTCGGGGTCGGCGCCCCTGGTTGGGGCCGGTGTTTCCCTCGTGCTTATACTTGGTCTCTGGTCCTTCACGGATTAACCTCTTTATTTCCTTCCTTAGGGTGAAACATTCATCCGTAATATGACTGTGATCCTTATGATAGTCACAGTACTTCGATTTATCACGACTATCGAGATCGCCCCTCATAGGTTTGGGTTTATCAAAGGCTTGCGGATCTCAAACAATATCTGGGAAGCTTTCGTGTTGAGCGGCGTGAAATTATCCTCATTAAATTTATATGGTCGTTTGGGCTCACGATCACGATTCGCGTCCCTACCCTTTTCCTTCTTGTGATCGTTGATGACGGAAAAATTCACTGTTATTTTGATAACAATTTACCCCGTTTCTAATATCATTTTGAGCATTTTTATATCATTTTAAGTCATTAATTCCTTAGTTTCATAAAAATGTATAAGTCGTGACTATTTTATAAAATATCGTGTTTTTATGTGTTTTTACTAGTTTTTGTACCGGTTTAGTAACCGGAGTGTCGTGTCGGATTTACGTTTGGTATTTTGGTGGTTTATTGCAGAATTATAGGTTGACCAAAATCCCGAGTAACGACACGTTTTGAGGCCTAAAAGAGGTGTTTTTAGGGATAAAAGAGTGTGCCACTAACTTAAGTGGTCAAGTGGCTCAGTGGTTAGTGGTACCACTAACGATTTATATCTTCGATGAACAAATGGCCCTTCAAAACGGTATTTTCTGAAGCAGTGGCCTAAATGAAAGTTGTAGATCTTCAAATAATCTTTCCAACACATTTTGAATCACGTCAATTGGAGTTATACAACTCAAGTTATGGTCAATTGACTAATCAATTCGGATTAATAGAAATCCCGAAATATCTTCGTAATACGAATGACTCATCAAAACGATATTTTCTGAAGAAGTTTCCTTCATACAAGTTGTATATCTTCAAGAAAGATTTCCAATGGATTTTGAATCAAGTCAATCGGACTTTTACAACTCAAATGGGAGTCAAGTGGCTAATTGATTCAATTTCGTAAAAAATGTCGAAAAACATTCGGAGGAACACGAGGTACTCAAGAAGACGTTTTCTGAGGAAGAGTCCTTCATGAAAGTTGTAGAGTTTCTCGAGACCGTAATTTTGGCATTTCGTTTGCAATTGTTGGAGGTCTACAACTCAAGATATGAATTTTAGAAGTTTTATTCCAAAATATATAATTTTTATCCGAAAAATATAAATTAGGGGGGATGAATGTCATCATTACGACCGGCCTAGACCGGCCCCTACCCGGTCTAGACCGGCCCCTGGAACTTTGCCTATATAAGGAAGCATTCGGAGAGCAACAGGGTGTACCATTTATATATATATACACCATATATATATATATATCTATCTTTCTTATTTTCTTTAGTTTTTTTAGGTTGTAAATAAGGTCTTATGCCGAAATAAATTTAGTAATATTAGTATCGTTGTAATGCTCGGGGAATTATCAGAAGTTCGGTGTTGCTGAAATAGTTGTAATATCAAGCTTTTGATATCGCCGTTATAATAGTAAGCTTGTTTTTCGTTTTTTTTTTCATTGTTGTTTCTTTCATTTTTGTTTCTTTTATTCTCGTTATATATATATATATGTATCTGTAGTAGTATCCGTATAAAGGAGAATCGACAAATGATTGGATTTCGGTTTTAATTTGGTTTTAATAGAATTCTGCCATAATTGACAGAAGGCTATTATGTAAAATTTCCCGCCATTTTAATCCATGACATGTTGACAAAATCCGTTTATATGGGTAGCTAAATATATACATAGCCGAATTATGTGAAAACGGGTAAAATTGACCCTCGGGAGACGAGATGGGAGTTGTGTGTGCGTAATTAAACGTTCGTATGATAAACTCATGTTTTAAAACCCGTTTTGATCATTTTCCTAACTTTGAATAAAATTGACAACTTTGTTCACGGTTACATCGAGCTTATAAATGTATTTTGCGGTGAGATGTGAGATATGGATATCACTAATCATAGTCCTGATTGTTTGATTGACAATCTAAGTGACAGATCTGGACTATGCCTAAGTGAAATTCTTATTTTTACGAGATGTGCGAAACATGTTTTAAAATCACTAAACCATAGTCTTAATCGTTAGATTGGCAACCTAAGTGATACGTTAAAATTATGTTTTTGTGAGGTTTTTCAACGGCTTTTTATTCCGGTCAACCATGTTAGGCGAGTTAGCTCTCTAAAGGGAGGGTTAATAAACCTAGTGTGGGGGTTAAGTGAGAGCTGTTCAGATCTTAACGCAAGAATAAAGAGTTGACTCCCGTGAATATCATATGAACTGAATCAGATAAAACACACTCCTTATCAAGTTTTTCCTGTGGGGAGATAACCTGTTGGATCATGGCTCGGCTATGCTTTTTAATCACCTAGTTAATCTCGTTAGAATAATATTTATTTTCTGCATTAGTTATAATACTCTTCACCACAACTTTGATCGCCTAGACTAAGAAACAAGTTCACTTTGGTACTCACAACCACATTTCTCTTGGGACGACCTCGTACTCCTGTAGCTATCCTAACAATCGACCTGGTACTCTGCCAGTTAGAGAGTTAGTTTACCCACGGTTTTGCGAGTCTTTATAAATGTATTTTTGAGGGGTAAATTTTAGCTCATCAAAAATTGGCGCCGTTGCCGGGGACCAATATTTTAGTGGGTGTATTTTTCTCTCATCAAAAATTGGCGCGTTGCCGGGGAAATGTGTGATATTGTTGTGATATCTTGTAAGTGAACCGAAGGCTTGGGCCTAGGTTTTTATTTTCTTGTTTTATTTAGATGTCGACAAAGAGCTATGGATGCTAAAGTGATATTGTCCTGAACTCGGTTTGAATACGACTTTGGTACTTAGCCTCTTCGGAGGGTGATATCTTGTAAGTCTGGCTAAAACTGGGGATTAGGGCCTTCGGCAACCATAACTTTTTGAGGGGTCTAAATATCGTGTGTTTACGAAAAAAAAAACGAAAAAAAAAAGAAAATTTTTATTGTTTTATTGTTGTTTTCTGAGATCTTGCAGATTGAGCTTAAATGGATGGATTTTTCAATCAATACTACTCACCTGAACAACAATACTCCTACCAACCTCAGGCACCTGAACAATGCTATCAACAACAGTATGTGCCTCAGCCTCAATATCAACATCAGAGTAACCAGGACCAGAATTATGGTTATTCGAGTTATGAGCCACAATATTATGAGGGTTCTTCGAACCCTAGTGCTTATCAGGATTACGGTGTTCATACTCAATGCGTTGATAGCTTCAACCATATTCAGCCACCTGATCAGTGTCTGGAATGGCAAGAGGACTACTACTCACCTCCGATGAATCAAAATCAATACAATCAGTTTTCTCCCATGCCACAAGAAGAATTCACCGACAGTCAAATAGAGCAACTAGAACGATTGAACCAGATCTTGGAAGAGCGACTGTTGGACATGCAGGAGTTCAAGGTAAGTACTGACTCCGCTATAAGAAATCTTCAAGACAAGGTGGGGCAATTGATTGAATTAGTGAGGTATGTGAAAGAGGCAGAGACAAGTGCAATAGAGGTGGTTAGGGATGAAAATGTTATCACTGAAAAAGTTCAGGATGAGAATGAGGTTGATAATTCAGTTCGCGAAGAAAAAGTGCAAGATTTGGAGATGACAGAGTTAGAGGAGCGAGAGATTGATTGGCCATCTTTAGTAAAGCCACTGGGAGAGTTGGTAATAGCTGATATATCGGTCCCGGATTACTACATTCGTCCACTCTGTGAGGATGAATTTTCTGCGGTCCAGTTTGTGTACTCCCCAATGGATGAGCTTTATGGGAGTTTTCAAAAGAAGATGGTTCGACAGTCTGATAAAAGAAGATTTTCTGGTTGGGAGGAGATGGCATCGAGAGCCAAACGAGGTACGTTTCTAGACAATTTAATTTCTTTGGTTCTCGCATTGTTAATTTTTCTTAAGCTATTGATCTTCTTAAGTTCTGATTTTGGTTGATAACTTGTAAATACTAATTTAGTCGAGCAAACGACGTTAAACAAAAGCGCTACCGGGAGGCAGCCCGTTAAATAATAATAATTTGAATAAGACTAGTCTTAATGTAGAATATGTGGACATAGTCAATATAATAGGAAATATGGACAAAGTACAACCAAGTCTCAGGATGAATGTTTGAATTTCATTAAGAGGGAATGATTAGGTGGTTATCCGAAAATCCCGAGGGAGATTAAAAGATAAAAATTCAAATGTATCATTTCTTGGACTTAGGTTATTGAATCCTTGAGGATCTGGGTATAAAAGACTCAATACTCTTTCACACATTTCATTTTATGATCTAGTCTGTTTCAAATTTATGGTCGTTGTAGTATAGTGGTGAGTATTCCCACCTTAATAAAACTGTGTGTAATAAAAATTGAATCTAGGAATAGCTGACTTGACTATGATATATGCTCATGTGATACTCTCTATGATACGTATATGCTTAGATGTTCTGTGCTTTACCCGTGATGGTTATGTTTCCATCTAAAGCTATTATATTGCCTATCGAATTTTCTGACGTGACATGGCCATTATCTTATTATTCCCATATCCCTATTGCATACTTTGGCACGAGGACCATGTCCCGTGTTTGCTTTGTTTTGGTTGTTTTTATAGGGATTCGGATCGTGCTTTCTCATGGCTGTTACGGGATTCGGTAGCACTTTTCTGCCAGGTTTATAAGTTAAGTCTTCCTCTCTATCTCATTCACTATGCTTTAAGGATAATGCAAGTTTGTAAGTGGGGGGTAGAGTCGTGGTTAGTCTAGTAATGGCATTAAGTGTTTATTTTGTATCAGAAAATCCCTTAGTTTTTGATCTTTTTCGAGCATTATTTAGTTGATTAAAATAATCTGTATAAGCTATATATTTCATGGATTTGAAGTTGTAATGATCAATTTAGATATGTATAACTAATTTGAACCGTAAGTGCATTTTAACCAAAAATTTATTTGTGTAACATGAATTCATTGTTCACGTAAGCCTTTGATATTGAAGCGAAAATTTTAAACTGTACCCATTCAGTATTCTAGTGGTTTATCCTAGAAATAGCAGTAGCTAAGTACCTAATTTCTGAACATGTACTGTGAATATCTGAAGGTTTGAATGTGATAGAAAGAATGCCAAATTAAGATGAACTATATATATGTCGGTTGTAGCTACCAATGATTTGAGTGCAGTAGGGCGTTATCACGAAACGTCCTATACCACTATGAGGCTTAAAAGCTCCCGACTGCCTGATGATAGTAGTCCAGCTAGGGTGTTATCACGAAACGTCCTATTGCTGGGAATGAGGGCATATGCTACACATAAAAAAAAAATTAAAAAAATTAAAAAAAAATTAAAAAAAAAAAGAGTTAGATAGGTATTAATGTATTCGATCTCACCTCATGACGCTTGAAAGATAGTCGATTTTGGCAATGAGTTCGGATATGTTAGTATTCTATGGAAAAAAAAAGAAAAAAAAAAGAGAAGTTATCTTCTAACTATCCCCAGTATAAACTGAATGATATGCTTTAGGGATTATCCTAATAAGTACACGGGAGGACGTTGTGTGGAATTGTTACTACCTATACCTAGGAAAGTCATTAGGACTGTCTGAATGGATATTTGTGTGTTTGCTTGATTTATTCAAGAGAGGATAGTGGAAATTGAAAAAGGCTTGTCACACACTCACTCTGTTATACATTTATATTGCGGATAACGTGTGGTTATGATTCGAATGGTTGCATCATCTGGTTGTCCTTTATACCTTTTATCTTCATGAATTTTTCCTCATTCATTTTATTTTATCGCTTATTTTGTTCGAGGACGACCAAAAGTTAAGTGGGGGGTTGTGATGACGGAAAAATTCACTGTTATTTTGATAACAATTTACCCTGTTTCTAATATCATTTTGAGCATTTTTATATCATTTTAAGTCATTAATTCCTTAGTTTCATAAAAATGTATAAGTCGTGACTATTTTATAAAATATCGTGTTTTTATGTGTTTTTACTAGTTTTTGTACCGGTTTAGTAACCGGAGTGTCGTGTCGGATTTACGTTTGGTATTTTGGTGGTTTATTGCAGAATTATAGGTTGACCAAAATCCCGAGTAACGACACGTTTTGAGGCCTAAAAGAGGTGTTTTTAGGGATAAAAGAGTGTGCCACTACTTAAGTGGTCAAGTGGCTCAGTGGTTAGTGGTACCACTAACGATTTATATCTTCGACGAACAAATGGCCCTTCAAAACGGTATTTTCTGAAGCAGTGGCCTTAATGAAAGTTGTAGATCTTCAAATAATCTTTCCAACACATTTTGAATCACGTCAATTGGAGTTATACAACTCAAGTTATGGTCAATTGACTAATCAATTCGGATTAATAGAAATCCCGAAATATCTTCGTAATACGAATGGCTCATCAAAACGACATTTTCTGAAGAAGTTTCCTTCATACAAGTTGTATATCTTCAAGAAAGATTTCCAATGGATTTTGAATCAAGTCAATCGGACTTTTACAACTCAAATGGGAGTCAAGTGGCTAATTGATTCAATTTCGTAAAAAATGTCGAAAAACATTCGGAGGAACACGAGGTACTCAAGAAGACGTTTTCTGAGGAAGAGTCCTTCATGAAAGTTGTAGAGTTTCTCGAGACCGTAATTTTGGCATTTCGTTTGCAATTTTTGGAGGTCTACAACTCAAGATATGAATTTTAGAAGTTTTATTCCAAAATATATAATTTTTATCCGAAAAATATAAATTAGGGGGGATGAATGTCATCATTACGACCGGCCTAGACCGGCCCCTACCCGGTCTAGACCGGCCCCTGGAACTTTGCCTATATAAGGAAGCATTCGGAGAGCAACAGGGTGTACCATTTATATATATATATACACCATATATATATATATATCTATCTTTCTTATTTTCTTTAGTTTTTTTAGGTTGTAAATAAGGCCTTATGCCGAAATAAATTTAGTAATATTAGTATCGTTGTAATGCTCGGGGAATTATCAGAAGTTCGGTGTTGCTGAAATAGTTGTAATATCAAGCTTTTGATATCGCCGTTATAATAGTAAGCTTGTTTTTCGTTTTTTTTCATTGTTGTTTCTTTCATTTTTGTTTCTTTTATTCTCGTTATATATATATATATATATATATATCTGTAGTAGTATCCGTATAAAGGAGAATCGACAAATGATTGGATTTCGGTTTTAATTTGGTTTTAATAGAATTCTGCCATAATTGACAGAAGGCTATTATGTAAAATTTCCCGCCATTTTAATCCATGACATGTTGACAGAATCCGTTTATATGGGTAGCTAAATATATACATAGCCGAATTATGTGAAAACGGGTAAAATTGACCCTCGGGAGACGAGATGGGAGTTGTGTGCGCGTAATTAAACGTTCGTATGATAAACTCATGTTTTAAAACCCGTTTTGATCATTTTCCTAACTTTGAATAAAATTGACAACTTTGTTCACGGTTACATCGAGCTTATACATGTATTTTGCGGTGAGATGTGAGATATGGATATCACTAATCATAGTCCTGATTGTTAGATTGACAATCTAAGTGACAGATCTGGACTATGCCTAAGTGAAATTCTTATTTTTACGAGATGTGCGAAACATGTTTTAAAATCACTAAACCATAGTCTTAATCGTTAGATTGGCAACCTAAGTGATACGTTAAAATTATGTTTTTGTGAGGTTTTTCAACGGCTTTTTATTCCGGTCAACCATGTTAGGCGAGTTAGCTCTCTAAAGGGAGGGTTAATAAACCTAGTGTGGGGGTTAAGTGAGAGCTGTTCAGATCTTAACGCAAGAATAAAGAGTTGACTCCCGTGAATATCATTTGAACTGAATCAGATAAAACACACTCCTTATCAAGTTTTTCCTGTGGGGAGATAACCTGCTGGATCATGGCTCGGCTATGCTTTTTAATCACCTAGTTAATCTCGTTAGAATAATATTTATTTTCTGCATTAGTTATAATACTCTTCACCACAACTTTGATCGCCTAGACTAAGAAACAAGTTCACTTTGGTACTCACAACCACATTTCTCTTGGGACGACCTCGTACTCCTGTAGCTATCCTAACAATCGACCTGGTACTCTGCCAGTTAGAGAGTTAGTTTACCCACGGTTTTGCGAGTCTTTATAAATGTATTTTTGAGGGGTAAATTTTAGCTCATCAAAAAATTGGCGCCGTTGCCGGGGACCAATATTTTAGTGGGTGTATTTTTCTCTCATCAATCGTCCCCGCGATCTTCTTTCTGAGAATGTTGCTCCGGTTTAGATTTTGTTTTCCCAAAGACGGTGCTTCGCTCACTCCCATCATTCTGGCCCTTTCCAACATTTCTCTTAGGCCCACTTTTGGGGGTGGTAGGTTAAATTCTGTCTTCATCGGACCTTTGGCGATTCCGGTGAGGAAACACGTTATGACCGCATCATCGGGGATATTTCTAGTCTGATCATACACTCTGATGAACCACTCATAATATTCTTTTCCGGACTCATGTCCTCCCATGCGAACCTCGTACAGATCATCGATGGTTTTCTTCGGCCTGCTCGCCGACTCGAACTCTTTGACGAACTTTTCAGATAGATCTTCCCAACTCTCAACTGAGCCACGAGGGAGCCCGCAAACCCCGGAAGCAGCCTTGTCCTGCATGCTACCGACTAAGGCGATGCACCAGGCGGACTTATTTTGAGTTGCTAAGGTAATGCGGCCTTGGAAGGCGGTGAGCCAGTCGTTCGGACAAGAGGTCCCATTATAATAATTATAACTGGGATAGCTAACATTTTCCTTGTTAGTGGTCAATGTTTCGGTGATTCTTTTGGCGAGCACATCGATCCCCGAGATCGGGGCCGCTTTTTCAGCAGGCCTCGTCCTTTTCAGTTCTGCGAGTTCTTTCTTCATTATTTCCATCTGCTCAGCCAAGAAGGGGTCGAACCTGGGTCGTGACAGGGTTTGTGCATCAGCTCGCTCTAACTGTTGAAATAGTGTCTTAAACCCAATCGGATTGGACCGGATCCGACCGGGTCAGATCATTTCTACTATTTCTTTATGTTTATACATATATTAAATGGCTTTTCTGTTGTCATATATTTGTTCTTTTAAAAGACCAATTATGAATTGTTATATGATAATGTTTTTAGTATTAAACTGTGATAGAGAAATCATGATAGGCGATTATGGTTGATGAGATCTCTAATCACTTTAATAAGTTTGATACTTAAATGTCTCTAGGCTGATGTACTATTAAACAGGGCATTGATAGTATAAACAGACTAGCACGTATTAGATGTCTTCTGTCTTTAAGGGCAGGGATAGATCTCGTCTATCGAAGTGTAGAGACACTTGGACTGTACGTGGACGTGTATTAGAGAATGCGTATGTTAGACTGACCCACTTACACGGATAAGTGTCACACTATGTGATGGTTGTGTAATTATCCTTTTGACCGGAGTCTTAATGGCATCACGGTGTGGATTGTCATGCTTTGACACTATTGAGGTTTCCCCTAGCCATGGGGCGATCATGCGGTAGTGATTGGATATGATATTGAAGCATGCGGTGTATACATGATTGGTCGTCCGGGAATTGCGTATCCTATGATTGAGATCGAATATCCGAAATGGCCTTCTTATAAGGAGTGTCTTACTCTCGTGAATCTTTGCAAAGTGGGAGTAAACGAGTTACTTCGAGATATCCAGATTATAAGATACGGTCGTTAATGTTTGACACTCGACGTACGACCGTATGGATATTATTACAGCGATAGGATTGTAAGTTACACGGTAACTGTTTTACATGAAAGGTAGTAGTCATTGCATTTGACTCCTCCGATGATTGGGGGTCACGGTGTGTTTCTAGACGCTATCCCGTGATCGTTAGGCATGAAGGGCATTTTCGTAATTTTCACTTTGTGCCTACGACCAACATATTCGGAAGCCTATCGGGTCACACACATAAGAACGTCTAGCCGGATTAAAATGTGGTTATAGATGATAACCAAATAAGGAAATTTTATCTCGTACTATAAATGTTATAGTGGTAAATTAATATTGTGGTATTTATTTATTATGAATAAATATAATACAAGATATTAATTATGGTGATTAATTAAATATATGTATTTAGATACAAATGTCGAAAATATATATGTATATTGATACACATGTATTTTGTAAATTAATTAATCATAGTATTATATTATTAATTAAAGAATATTCTGTAAGCCAATTTGTTGGTCAAAGGGGCGCCACTTTCAATGTGTATAAGATACACTTGGATTGTGCAATTTAATTAATGGTATTATCATATATTAATATTATATATTAATATTTATATATATATATATATGGTTACATGCGTGTGCTGTACATGTATATAAGATATACATGTGCACATTTGTGATAGCTAGATATTTATATATAGATTTATGTGTTTGTAATATATATAAGTGATATATATACACATGTGTAAATTGATTTATGGTAATAAAATAAAGATGGTCAATATTAGATATTGACAATATCTTGGAAATATTCAATATAACATATTGACAATATCCTAGATTTATTTAATATAAGATATTATAATAAATGAGATAAATCAATCAAATATATTTTCCTTATTTTATTGGAAAAAGGTTTTCTTCTACTCCACTCTTATAGATGGCGCCATATACACTATAAATATAGTGTGGGTGTCAAACTCTTTTGTACATCACAATTCCAAGAACTAATAGTTCTTGTGTAAAATAGAGAGCATTCTTTAGAGAGTTGGAGAGAGGGGAAAAAGGCCGGTCTAGCAACCGGAGTTTTCCAATAGCAATCCATGATGGGATTCCGGCGGGCTGTTCGTGTGGACTAGCGGTAGAGGCCGAACACTTGGGCGGCTCTATGCAGAACTACTCTCCATAGACGGTCAAAGCGTCGATCTTTTAGATCAACCAAGGTAACCACCGTCTACTACTTGTTTGTTTATTGCTTAAACGAAGTCGATCTTGGGTCGATAGGAAATAAATATTTGAATTCCGCTACGTTCCCGCATAGATTTCCCAACCAATCTGTGTTCCGATTCTGCATGATCCTGTGATCCCTCTTGACGGGCTCTTTTTTCCCTTATAATTATGCGAGCGTCCTGCGCGTTTCTTTCCTCTTGTCAAGTGGGTAATTCTCCTCCTAGAAATCTGAGACGACTTAAGGCCGGGGCCCTGTCCTTCTCACCTAACCTTTTAAAAGTTGATCCACAGTGTTCTAAAAGTCGGCCAAGTCGGCCGACTAGGCGCCGCCTAGGCGCTAGGCGGCCTTCCACCGACCCAAGTAGACACTAGTCGGACCTGTCTGGGCGGGCTGGTCTCTAGTCGGTCCCTGGTTGGCCTCTAGGCGGGAAAGTCGGGTTCAAGGCGGGATAGTCGGGCTCAACTCGGCCTAGGTGGTCTGTATTATGATTTTGTTTTTAAACTTGAATGCTTGACTTTGAATGTGTTTATTTTGGATGTATCACGTATGTTTTTATGTGTTTATTTTGGACGTATCACGTATGTTATGTTAGTACTTAGTATTACAATAGTAGTAGTATTATTATTTTTGGGGGTTTTAGTAGTATTTTGTTATTTTTGTTTTTGTCAATTCCATTATTATCGTTATTAATTAAACAAACTCAAAGCCGCCTAGTCCCAACTCCCCACCCGGACGCCCGACTACCCGACTAGTCCCAACTCCCCACCCGGCCTAGCCGACTAGTCCCAACTCCCCACCCGGCCGCCCGACTAGCGCCTACCGACTTTTAGAACATTGCTCTCTACCGTCTTTCCTTTCTGATTATCGCGACCAGGTGGGACTGAGGCTTGTGCGATTTCTTTCTTCTGTCCTTTGCGACCCGATGAGTGAACACTTTCCTCGACCTCATTCCACTGGATCTGACTCTGACGACCTTTGTATTTCTGGGAGTATTCGGGGGTCGGATCATCATTGGGGCTTGACCTTTTGCCACCAGGCGAGAGTTGGTGAGGTACATTGTTTCAGCATACCTCGCATATTCCTTCATTTCTGCGACCTCAGGATCCTCTTGGAAACCTGGCCTCATTTCTGGGGTCGACCTGGCATTATAGGTTAGGTCATTTGTCTAACCAGAGACTGAAAGTTGTAAAACAGCCTTTTTCTGATGATAAACTTCCTCTTGAACATGAATGTTTGATTTTTTTCCTTTAGCAAAGCAAAAAAAGGCTCCATTGTGGATGATCGTACTCGTTTGTTTGGATTTTCCAATCTAAATCTGAAACTAGATAATTGTTGCAAACCTTTTGTACTAAAATACAAACTCAGTTTAATGTCTCTGTTAAGACCATTAGGTCAGACAATGGATTAGAGTTTGATATGCCCTCGTATTATGCTGAACAATGTATTATACATGAAACCTCATGTGTAAATTGTTAAGGGTGATTTTATACGTTTTATAAGGATATATTTTATATCAATTTCCCCCATATTTGGATGTTTTTCATAGAAATCGAGCTTTATATTGAAATATTGAGCAAGTGATGTTTTTAATAGGTTAGTTGCAAAATCGTATGAATTATGTGTAAAATCGATGGTTTTATGTTGATTTGGAAGATACTACATTTTGCAATATGTTTGATGACTTGTAGGTACACAATTCCGGCTTGGAAAAGGATTTAGAATGTGTTAAAATCGGATTGATCGGAAGAAAAAGAAGATAAAGATGGAAATATCAAGTTCAAGTCAAAGCTGAACGTTCGTCTATTTTTCCCGTCCAGTGGACGGGCGTCCATCAAAGCAGACTGGCGTCCAAGAGGTGAAAAACAGATCAGAGAGTTCCAAAGTTTCTTGGACGGGCGTCCAATCCATGCAGACGGGCGTCCGCGGCCGACTTACAACAAACCGACTTTATTCCCTATAAATACAACGCATTATCAAACCCTAGGACATAGACCATACATGTATATTACTTGAGAAAACCCTAGTTTTTTCATGCCAAGTGACCTCGGCCGGTTGAGCCTTGGTGCTTGGCCGGCCGAGGGTCGTTTCTTTTCCGTTTTATTTCTGTTTTGCTGCTGCGTTTTATGCTCAACGCTTGGGGCTGAACATGTTCAAACGATTTGAATCTTTTCCATCATGTTTTTCTATTTCCAATCTGAGTTTATGTTGTGATTTTAATTCAAAGTTGTTATCTTTTCTTTGATTAGTTGTTATGCAATCGAAATCGAAAGATGAATTGTCATTGATGTTTACCGTATGACGAGAGTCGGTGTAAACCTTAGATCACAATAGGAATGATGGGATTTTTAACCTTGACATAACGAGAGTTGATAGGTTAGGATATCTAGGTTGCTAGATTGAGAGATCTTACACCTTGTTTTGATAGCGTTAATCTTATATATCGAGAGATGAGAGATTGATAGGCGAATTATCTACGAGAGTAGAAATTCATACCTCCGTTAGGTGAACCACATTTTTAATTTAATCATCATAAGATAACTTTAGAGAGGAAATAGAGGGTTGCGGGATCGGAGGAATATTTGTTTGTTCATTGTTCAATCACCATGATCATCTTCTTGTTTACTGTTTATTCTATAGTTTATAGTTTAGATTTCGTTTTTGCTTTTATCCTTCCTGGCTTTGGACTGACAATCCTCTGTCCAGTTTATTTTCCATTTTAGTTTAGGTTTAGTAATAAATAGTAGTGACAATCTTAGGAAAATTAATGAACTAGATACCCCGATTCCCTGAGACCGACTCCGGTATTAATCGCTATACTACGATCCCTACACTTGGGGAATACCGGATTTATAAATTTTATTACTTGTTTGCTTTGTTAGATAAATCCGTGACATAAATACCCCTCAAAAAAATGGTATAGTAGAAAGGAAGGACCAACACTTACTTAATACTGCTAGGGCACTCAGATTTCATTGTCATATGCCTATGTGTTTGATGACGGTCAAATTATACCCGTAAAAGTCATCAACATTGACCTTAAATCGAGATTAATAATGTATATTTCATATTAAATCACTTGTTTATATTTATTATTTAATGTTAAGTGATTATTAATATGATATTTGGTATTTAGCTATTTTTATTATTAAAAGACCGATTTATTGTGCGATAAATGCTGATTTTGCAGATCACGACAAATCGAGAGGATAAATGTCATTCAATCAGTAAATCTCGAGATAATAAGGAAGAAAATCGGAGCATTAATCAAGAGATAAATCAGAGGAATCAGATCAGCACGAAAGAATGCAGTGGGGAACAAGTCAGACAAAGAGACGCGTTTAACACGTGTAAAAAATGGCTCGGTCGACCGAGCCTATCCATTCGGTCGACCGAGAGTGTCGGCTCGGTCACTTGAAGTTTATCCGGCAGAAATCGCGTGTATATCTTCTAGATCCTTCCTATGTCGGCAAAAACCTCTATATAAGCAGCGGCTACGAAATTTGTAAAAACACACCAACATATCCCTTAATCCCTTCATTCTTTCTTCAATCTTATAGCTTTGATACAATGTAGAATAATTTGAGGGTTTCCAGCAATTTAGGGGCTGCAAATATGTAAGCCTTTATTTTCTGTTTCTTTCTTTTAAGTAATTAATCCCCCCAATTATGTTTTATCGTTTGAGTTAATTGTTCATAGTTAGATGATGTAGATCTAGGCTATGACGTTAGGGAGGTGGCGATGCCTTGTCTATGAGGATCACATACCCTACGTCCTCTACCTAGAGTCTATGTATGAATCTATGTTGTTTAATTACCGTGCATCTATGTTAATTTATATAATTGCTTGATGAATTACTGTTTAATCCGTTGTGTATGATGAAACGCTGAGAGATACGTTCAGGGATGTAATCTGGGGGAAAAAGACCATTCGGTCGACCGAGTGTCTGTATTCGGTCGACCGAGCCCCCTGTTCATCCGTTAGATAGCCATGTCTTTATGGTTAGGTTAACTTAATAGAATTTATTATCTCAGTAGGTATGGCTATGGCTACGTTACTCGCTTAGTTTAATTAAAACGTGTAAAAAGGAAATACCAATATAAAACTCTTAGGTAGGCTTATGAATTGCTCTTCACGGACGTTCAGCAATATCTAGGTAGGTTTATATTTGGGAATTGCATGCACCTGCTTATACGTACGTCGTAGATTAGCATGAGACTATAACTTGGTAATTGCTAGTTGGACGAGAGCTTGAGTGATCGTTTAGGAAGTACGCCTAACCATAGGAATGTTGCCTAGACGAGGTGTACGGTTAATATCGGCATCCTTAGTGTCGTAAGCGTGTGAGTTATATGAGATGGAGGCACTAAAAGGCGAAGTCACGTAACAATATCACAGTGATTTAGTGACTTACCGGTGCTAAGTCAAGTTAAAGAGGATGACTCCCGTAGCCAATCTAAGATAGATACAAACGGATTGACAGTTAATAAGTTCAGTTTATTATATAAATTATCTAGGTCCAAACGATAAAGACTATAATTGGGGAGGTTAATTACGTTGTGTCGAGTCGTGTCTTTACCTTTCTTGTGTTATGTTGGTCGTAGACCGCCTCTATGTCCTTGACATGTTTAATTAATTATTTGTATATAAGATGTTCCACAATTGGTTCCCTGTGGGATCGACCTTGATTCACTATAGCTATACTACGATGGGCCTAGTCCTCTTGCTAGTATTGGTTTATGGTAGTCAAGTATATTATAACCTGATTGACCCCGATCAAGTTTTTGGCGCCGTTGCCGGGGAACCAACGGTCAATTTTATATATAAATAATTTTCTTATTCATGTCAAGTTTTCTGTTTTAGAGTCTGTTTTTGAGTCCCTCTGGTTGTCTGCTATGTGCAAAAATTCCAGAATCTGGAATAGCTGGTGTCGCTCCCAGCGAGACTGCCTCTCGTTGCCAGTGAGCCTGGTTCTATTTTCTGGGACTTCGTGTGTCTGTTTATCCCCGTATGTTTAATCCGTAGGTCTGATAGCAGCATGGGAAACCATGTTAAAATCAGTCTACGGTCTGTTTTGTTTTTCTTCTGTTTGCAGAAACCAGGGAAGCAATAATCTGAGTCAGTAATTTTTCGCGGGCGCTGAGAAAATAACCCAGCAAACATGTGGAGCTACGAATCTAAGATGGAAGCAATACCTTTAAAGCACCAAGATGGCTCTGAAAAAAATTTAAAGGCTTAAATTCTTCGTGGTACAATGTTGAAGGCAAGGTACTACCTTTTTTTGCTTATGTTTTACTACCTTTTGGTTTTTTGAGCATAAGTTAGCCTATACATGAACCTTAGAATGAATCTTAGCCCGGAGTTGGTTTGTAAGATTAATTCTATTAGTGTCGAAGGTTTTGCCCCATATCTGTCTCATCTAGAGGGTGTAGGGAAGCATGTAGTCATTGAAAGGAAGCAGTGAATAAAGAGTTCCTCGTAGTTCTGTTAAAATCTCTTTGTCCTATGCATGAGATTGCTTCTACTGGCCAGGGGAACAACAAATTGTGTAGTTTAAGCATTCACAATCTAAAGAAGACGTTGAGTTTTGAGAGAACACAATCTTCTGCTTTCGTTGAGTTTTATGGTGATGGCTTCTCGGTGAACCCACCTTAAACAAAAACGAGATTACGCTTTGGGTGACAATCTAGAAATCGGAGACTCTTAGTACATTGGTTCGGAAATGGTCTAACCATGGCTGGGCGAGTTTAACCGAGCCTCGGCTCAATCGACTCCCCTCCACGTGTGATGTACGTTACAGCAGTTCCACAAGACTTAGCATAGCCGATAAGCCTTCGGGCTAAACGGGGCTTAATCTTGACGGATTGGCCTGAACTGTCACATATGTTCCAACGAATAAGACGGCGTAGGCTTGCCTACATAACCGACCTTATTCGGAGTAACTTTGATTCATTGTTTCTTATTGTCAAGGCCAAAACCGTAATTTTAACCGAGTTTCTTAGAATTCAGTAATTCCTAAAACGAGAGCCGAGGTAAGAGCTTTGGATAAATTGTATGGATAAATGTCGTTTCCTAGGTCTCACAACCAAGGGAAGGGTATTAATCCGCAAAAGCAACAAGCCCACCTCTTATAGTGCGCAAAGGGTCAAAGTCTGGCGATCCAAGAATGAACTGACAAGGATAATTTTTGGAAAGTCGAGCTGAGGACTCTAAACTCAGAACTACTTCTTTAAAACCCTTAGGATTTCTTTTTAGGATTTTAGGTTTTTCTTTCTTTGAGTCTAATAAAAGTAACGTGACATATGTTGAGGTTTTTTATTTTTCCGTGTTCCGATGGCCATTGGGCTAAGGATGTGCAAAACTTTTTTACTCAATATAGGCCACGTGAAATAGAGTTCCGTAGGAGAGTCAGAAAATTGCTAAAGAAAAGGAAATTTAGCAATCAATCTTAAGATGGAAGCATTAAGAGAACTTGAGAATTACTGAAAATGTAACAGAGAATCATTGGTGTGAACAAGAACAATTTTGGTCAACTTCTAAAACCTTTTAGAAAGGTGATCCAAGTGAAAATCCAAAGTAGTGTGCAATTCATTCTGCAATTATCCATATCTTTCCCTTTACACTTTTTCACCTTCAAACTTTTCGATCCTCTCACCAATCTGCCCCAACAGTTCACATTTCTAACCATTCTTTTATCGCCTCTCTTTCTTTCCATCCGTTTCACTCTCCCACCCAATCTCAATACCTTAACCATTTTCAGCCCACCCATAAACACAATTTCTTACCAACCCTTTATCTTTTCTTCCCATCCTTATGTGTATCTTTTTCTAAACCCATCATACTCTAAACCTTCATTTTGTTTACACAATACCTTTGTGTTGCAGAATTTGAATATTGCTAAGCTTTAATGATTATTTTTTATCATTTTGATTTTCATGATACTAGTTGGGGTAAGTGTAGCTCTGACCCTAGCTAGATTTTAAGAGTTTTTGGTTCGATCAAAGTACAACTTATCTTTCTACTGGAAGTTTTAAATTTCACACTTTTCCGACTATTCCGGCATTTCTAGATGATAAGTTTTGTTCTGAACTATCACCCCGATCCGAACTTGTTGATGACGGTTTTGACTTTTATGTGATACATTGGGTTATTAGTAATTTCGAGGAGTAGTTACATCTCCCTAAAGTTGTTGATATCCAATGCAAGCGAGAAGTTTCTGCGCTAAGTATTCAATTTTATCTTTAGCCTATAGGTCGCATTGCATCTGTTATACCTTACCAAGTTTCTCTTTTATACTGGATTGAATACATAGTGAGCCTGTCCACCTCGTGTTTTCCCACATGGGGTTATGCTTTTTGATCTTTGTCTTCTCCACCCGGTTTTAAGAATATTTAGGCGGTGGAGGTTGTAGATGAAGACTATCATCTTTAGTTGCTTGTTTATTTTTCTTTCTATTTAGTATATTTCTTTTTGGTTTCCCTTGTCATTGGTTGTATACAATAAAGTGGCTTAAACTGTTTTTCGGTATTCATACCCAATTACTGCCACATTATTCTGTAACTTCCATAGACATGGTGTTATTAACGGTTTTGTGGAGTTTGTCTGCTTATACAGGTTTTCACTTGCTTCTCCACAACGTGCTGACATTTACTCCGATATTGTTCCTTTACTTGAGAGCCGTTTCCAGAGCTAAGTCTTTTTCTTAAATTCTCATTTATTTTTGTCATTGAGGACAATGCCATGTTTAAGTGGGGGCTAGGAGACTTAGCCATGTTATGTTATAATTGAAAATTGAATGAAATGCCACATGATTGAAAAAATTGAATAAATACCATATTATGTATCTCGTACCCTTAGAATTGTGAGTTCCTAGCTAAGAATTGATAGGAAATAAACCAAGTTTCATGAGTACGTGATCATTTTATACTTATGTTAAGTAAATTTAAGGATATTCATGCCCGTTTTTGAAAGTAGTTATTTATTATTCAATTACTCAATCTGTGAATCGAGTTTTACCGCACAAATCATAATAGCTGAAGAAATTATGTGTACATTGCATAGATGATTGGTTATGTGAACTTAGTATCAATATCTATCTGCTGATGCATTCTTATCTTCTAGCCATTTAAGCAGAGTAATAAGCTTGAGACGTACCTGTGTTTTAGCAAAACGTTAAACACTGGGCTTGTAGTAACATTACCAAAGTAGCCTCGCGCTTGTGGTAATATTCGATGCTATACATGATCTAAGATAGGGGGATACTCTAAAAAGTTTTCTTCCTTGAGATTGATAGTATTTGAAAAATATGAAGATATGAAAAAATATTCAACTCTTTAAGAGGCTTTGAGTAGTACTCGGTCTCCAAGTCCAAAAACCCTATAGATACGCTATTGCTTATTATTCTAGTGCTTTAACCATTGCGAGGTAAGAAGTGGGAATGCTGATGTTGGTAGGTTGAGATTGCGAAGTTAGCATAAACTTTAATCTTGCCACAAATATATAAAACTCAATGCACATGCACACATCACTTCGATTCATACAGAGTAGTGAATAATGGATATCTTATGAGCATGACTAGTATGAGTTGACTTAAGTTTCTTGCGTAAGTATGATTTGACCATAGAAAATGTTGTCTTGGGGAATGACTTATTGATGCTTTGTTCGGGACGATCAAAGTCTAAGTGGGGGGTAGTTGATGACGATCAAATTATACCCGTAAAAGTCATCAACATTGACCTTAAATCGAGATTAATAATGTATAATTCATATTAAATCACTTGTTTATATTTATTATTTAATGTTAAGTGATTATTAATATGATATTTGGTATTTAGCTATTTTTATTATTAAGAGACCGATTTATTGTGCGATAAATGCTGATTTTGCAGATCACGACAAATCGAGAGGATAAATGTCATTCAATCAGTAAATCTCGAGATAATAAGGAAGAAAATCGGAGCATTAATCAAGAGATAAATCAGAGGAATCAGATCAGCACGAAAGAATGCAGTGGGGAACAAGTCAGACAAAGAGACGCGTTTAACACGTGTAAAAAATGGCTCGGTCGACCGAGCCTATCCATTCGGTCGACCGAGAGTGTCGGCTCGGTCACTTGAAGTTTATCCGGCAGAAATCGCGTGTATATCTTCTAGATCCTTCCTAGGTTGGCAAAAACCTCTATATAAGCAGCGGCTACGAAATTTGTAAAAACTCACAAACATATCCCTTAATCCCTTCATTCTTTCTTCAATCTTATAGCTTTGATACAATGTAGAATAATTTGAGGGTTTCCAGCAATTTAGGGGCTGCAAATATGTAAGCCTTTATTTTCTGTTTCTTTCTTTTAAGTAATTAATCCCCCCAATTATGTTTTATCGTTTGAGTTAATTGTTCATAGTTAGATGATGTAGATCTAGGCTATGACGTTAGGGAGGTGGCGATGCCTTGTCTATGAGGATCACATACCCTACGTCCTCTACCTAGAGTCTATGTATGAATCTATGTTGTTTAATTACCGTGCATCTATGTTAATTTATATAATTGCTTGATGAATTACTGTTTAATCCGTTGTGTATGATGAAACGCTGAGAGATATATTCAGGGATGCAATCTGAGAGAAAGGACCATTCGGTCGACCGAGGGTCTGTATTCGGTCGACCGAGCCCCCTGTTCATCCGTTAGATAGCCATGTCTTTATGGTTAGGTTAACTTAATAGAATTTATTATCTCAGTAGGTATGGCTATGGCTACGTTACTCGCTTAGTTTAATTAAAAGGTGTAAAAAGGAAATACCAATATAAAACTCTTAGGTAGGCTTATGAATTGCTCTTCACGGACGTTCAGCGTTATCTAGGTAGGTTTATATTTGGGAATTGCATGCACTTGATTATACGTACGTCGTAGATTAGCATGAGACTATAACTTGGTAATTGCTAGTTGGACGAGAGCTTGAGTGATCGTATAGGAAGTACGCCTAACCATAGGAATGTTGCCTAGACGAGGTGTACGGTTAATATCGGCATCCTTAGTGTCGTAAGCATGTGAGTTATATGAGATGGAGGCACTTAAAAGGCGAAGTCACGTAACAATATCACAGTGATTTAGTGACTTACCGGTGCTAAGTCAAGTTAAAGAGGATGACTCCCGTAGCCAATCTAAGATAGATACAAACGGATTGACAGTTAATAAGTTCAGTTTATTATATAAATTATCTAGGTCCAAACGATAAAGACTATAATTGGGGAGGTTAATTACGTTGTGTCGAGTCGTGTCTTTACCTTTCTTGTCTTATGTTGGTCGTAGACCGCCTCTATGTCCTTGACATGTTTAATTAATTGTTTGTATATAAGATGTTCCACAATTGGTTCCCTGTGGGATCGACCTTGATTCACTATAGCTATACTACGATGGGCCTAATCCTCTTGCTAGTATTGGTTTATGGTGGTCAAGTATATTATAACCTGATTGACCCATCATCAGTGTTATTGGGGTTATTGTTTGAACCATGCTGCACTTCTGATTAATTGCACCCTACCCCTCTTTTACAAGAAAAATCTCCTTATCAGCTGCTACATAATAGACTTCCTAATTATCAATTATTCAAAGTGTTTGGATGTCTAGCTTTTGCTTCTTCTAACCAACAGGACAGGGGCAAATTTGATGCAAGAAGTAGACTATATGTTTTCTTAGGCTTCCTGCTCATACAAAAGGTTATCTACTGCTGGATATACAAACTCAGGATGTGTATTTCTAGGGATGTTCTATTCCATGAGGACAAGTTTCCATTTGCAGAACCTGCTACTACTTAAACTATTGTTTTGCCTATTTCCAGTTTTGAGGATGTTGCTCATCCACCACAGGAAACTGGCACCACTACATCAGTTCCCATTCTTGGTAATGGTTACTCTAACTACTGCTTCACATGGGGATTTTGCCAGTATTTCACAACAACAACAACCTATCAGACCTACTAGGGCAAGACAGTTGCCAAAATATCTATAGGATTACCAAGTTAATTTAGGATATAAAAGCAGCACTGCACACACCATTCAAAGTGTTTTCTCTCATGATCACATATCTGACTCATATGACTCTCTCATCTGCAATATCTCATCTGACCAAGAGCCTACAAGTTATAAACAAGCAGTTCAGCACACAGAATGGTAGAAAGCCATTCAACTAGAATTAGATGCCCTGCACAAGACAAACACATATACATTAGTGCCTTTACTACCAGGAAAAGTTCCTATAAGATGTAAATGGGTATACAAGATAAAGAGGAAGTCTGGTGGAAGCATAGAGAGATACAAAGCAAGACTTGTTGCAAAAGGGTACACACAAACTGAGGGGATAGACTACTTGGATACTTTTTCTCCATTGGCTAAAATGACTACAATTAGGTTATTTCTCAGCCTTGCGTCTTTACAAAACTGGCATTTACATCAACTAGATGTAAATAATGCTTTCCTAAATGGAGACCTCAATGAAGAAGTATATATGAAACCTCCATTAGGTCTTCAAACTGCCCCTAATTTTGTTTGTAAACTAACTAAGTCTCTTATGGGTTGAAGCAAGCTAGTAGACAATGGAATGCAAAACTTAGTCAATGCTTACTTCAATCTGGATATTCTCAGTCATCTAATGATTATAGCCTATTCACTAAAAGGCAAGGATCATCCTTTGTGGCACTATTGGTATATGTAGATGACATTATTGTGGGAAGTCCTTCACTTAATCTCATTCAAGAGTTAAAAGACTTATTACACAAAGCCTTTACCATTAAGGACCTTGGGACTTTGAAGTATTTCTTGGGGTTTGAAGTAGCTAGATCTAAAGAAGGCAAGTTATAAACCAGAGGAAATACTATCTAGACCTCTTACAACACTTTGGCTATCTTGGAGCCAAACCATCTAAAACTCCTATGAGTCCACAGGTCAAACTGGAACAATCAGATTCTACCTCTTTGCATGACAACACATACTACAGAAGCCTAGTTGGTAAATTGCTCTACCTTGGGAATACAAGACCAGACATAGGTTTTGTTGTCCAACAATTGAGCCAGTTTTTGGACAAACCTACAGAAAACCATTTAGTAGCTGCATACAAAGTTTTGAGGTTTCTTAAAGATGCACCTGGACATGGCATTCTTTTTCCATCTACAGGTACATTACAGATCAAGGCATTCATAGACTCAGATTGGGCAAGATGCAGCATTACAATGAAGTCGGTTACTAGTTTTACTATATTTCTGGCAAACTCTCTAGTTTCATGGAAAGCTAAGAAACAAGATATAGTTAGCAGGAGTTCTTTTGAGGCAGAATATAGAGCAATGGCTCTTACAGCTTGTGAAATACAGTGGATCTTGTATTTACTCAAGGACTTTCAGATTCCACATCCACAACTTGTACCTCTTTATTGTGATAGTAAAAGTGCCCTTGACATAGTGGAAAACCATGTCTTCCATTAAAGAACTAAACACATAGAAGTGGAATGCCACTTTGTGAGAGAAAAGTATCAAAGAGGCATCCTATAACCCTTACCCATCAGCACAGTCAACAACTTAGCAGACATCCTCACCAAACCAGTGGATCATGCTACTTTGAACATTGCTAAAGGCATACCCTATCAAGAACATCTATGCATCCATTGGTTATACTGTAACTACATGAAGTTAGGTGTCAAGCTTGCAATGCCCTCACATTCCAGCTTGAGGGGGGGTGTTGGTGTTACTGCAACTACACATGAAGTTAGGTGTCAAGTCAGTTAGTTAGTTATGTAACTTAATTAGTTGGTTATACTTTCTATAACCGCTATTAGCTACTTGATGTTATATAAAGGCATGCATAATGCAGCTATGAATCATCTTGTAAAGTTCTATTTTCCAAAAGATGAAATAAACCATTTTCTTTTCCTTCTTCTTTGTTATGTTTTTCCTGCTTCTTCTTTCTTTCTCCAGTTTTCTGTTCATGACAGTATCCGGAACTAACTGCTCCGACTAATCCGAAGTTCAGTCCAAATCGTGTCTGGGGAGTATAACCCTTACTCAGGGATAAAACTTGGCCAAAACGGTGCTCCAAAAGAGACGGTGCTCCAAAAACTCCACTAATTATTTGTAACATCAAAACGCTGTGCCCAAGAAATATTCCCCTGAAGCCGTGACTTGTTGTACAATAAGGGTTTGCAGAGTTTATACACTGTCCGTCTGTCCCCCCCTTTGTCCTCTTTTTTATTCCTTTTTCTTCTTCTAACAACCTTAAGAACACCAAACTACATTAAATATATTTTCTCAAATACTAAAAGAAAGTCACAGATCTTTCTTATTCCATGTAATACTTATAAAGTATATAGAAGAACCCTTGTAGAGAAAAAATGGAGAAAAGATCTGAGTTGCCAAATTTTGAGCTACAAATGTCTAATTTCTTGAATCCTCATCATGCTATGAATGAAATGGGTTTTGTTCAGTTTGAAGAAGATCATGATCATCATCATCAAGTTTTGAGCTTTTTAGCACCGGCATCTTCTTCACAGCCGCTGGACGCCGGAGCCAACGATGATGCAGATGTCGGTGCAGGCACCGGAGATTTCGGACATGTTGAGGACCTACTGAATAGGCCGTCTTGGGACAACCATGATCAGGTAAAACTCAGATTTATGCAAAGAGAGATTTTTGTTGTGAAGCAACTTGTTGCTCCATATCATGTGTTAACTACACAAGTGGAGCCATTTTCTGTGCACTGTAAGTGCAGGTTTTGCTCCACATATGGATGAAGTTAACATCTAAAAATCTCCAGCCTAGTCCTAGGAGGAGTTAACCCTTCTTGTTTGTTATTGTAAATGTGAGGATCTAGGCCTCTAGATCGATCTTGGATAACCGGTATATATATAGATCGAGGAGCCTTTTGTTGTTATATATATATATATATATATATATATATGCTCACACTTGTTCTTTAATGTGTTGACTTTGTAGGTTGCAACAATGGATCCTAAACCTGCAAGTGACCAAAATAGTTGTGGCCATACAATTACTAATGAGGGTTCCAATTCATGGTATCACTCTATATATATCTACAAATTTCCTATTTATACATACATGATACATGTGTGTGTGTGTGTATAAGACATTAGGTTATATGTATTTTTTTGTACCTCATTTTACATATGGGTTTATATTTCTACCCATGAAACAAAAGAGTTTTTGACTAGTTGAAAACTAGTGGATCTAATGTTGCTGAGGTTGGGAAAGATTATGTTTGCTGGTGGAAGGGAAAGAAGTTCAAAGATTTTATCATAATATATATGTGGAAGGGATCATATAATTAATAGACAAGTAAAGATGATTGGTACACGTGGAGTTTTACCCTAAGACAAACTTCCATTTTGTGTGGTTTTCTACTGAAGATCTTGCCATTTTGGAAAGTGCGATATATTATGTTTTTCTGAGATTTCTCATTTTCAAACATGATATTATCTATACCACTATCTCTCTCCCACTCTTCCATCTTCTCTCCCCCTCCATCAGAATATGTTGATGTTATTACCATAACGGTTGTGTATGCTAGACATATATATAATTGATCATTCTTATTGCCACGACCTGATATGAACATCGTTACTGTCATAACCACTTTTACTCGTCTAACACAACGTGTGTCTCAACCTGATCATCTGAATAGCGTTATTGTCACATATATCCACTATTAATGGTTTGACAAAACGTGTGCCACAACCTGATGTGCATAATGTTACTGTCATAACTACTCTTATTGGTTTGGCATGTGTACAACTTGTGTCACAACCTAAATATGACATTTGTTGTGTTAGAGCGGTTGTGACAATAGCATCTCGTACTCCTCTCCATCATCATGGTGTGTACTGTGTAGGTTTCCCAAGTGGGAAAGGACATGTTGCAGAATCCATTTAATCAACATCTTATCTTCTCATCATTATTATTGTTATTATTTCCAAGATATTACAACTTCTTTCAATGTAAGTGTAGTTCTAGCTACAAATTGTACTCAAATATAATATTAAATGGAAATTAAGTGTATAAATTTATGCATGTTAAAGGTGGAAGAGCACATCAACAGAAAAATCCAAAGTGAAGGCAAGGAGAAAGCTAAGGGAGCCAAGATTTTGTTTTCAGACAAGGAGTGATGTGGATGTGCTTGATGATGGTTACAAATGGAGAAAATATGGACAAAAAGTTGTTAAGAATAGCCTTCATCCAAGGTAATTAATCTTTTTGAGCAAACTCTTAATTATATATCTTCATATTGCTTCATTCATACTTTCTTTTATTTATACTCTAATTAATCATGATAAATGATAAGACTTTTGAAATGTTATCTTTAACACGTGTTGTATTAATTACAATCTTCAAATTCAAGAAGTTTTGGGGAGGTAGATTTTTAATTAGGTGATGTTAGTGTCATAACAGTTGTGTTGTGTTGTGTCATAACAAGTGAAACAACATGTTTCTGTAAAATTGATTATGATGGGCTACATAATTATCAATGTGTCTTATATCATGATCAAGGATGTAAAAATGCGTTGTGTTACTCGTTGTGGTAGTAGCATTTACCTAATTGATAATATAATTTTTTTGGAAAGCGGAAGGGGAAGGGGATTTTTATTCGCGACGGGATGAGAATCGAACACTAGTTCTCGATCACTGGGAAGTGCAATTACACATACCTCTACGTCTGATTAGATTCCCTTCCTAATTACAATATATTAAACATTATTGATAATAAATTAAACATCTGAACACTCTCCCTAAAGTGTGGTATATAATGAAGAGTCTGAATCAATATGATATATAAAAACATATATAAATGACATAACAAGGTCTAATACTTGAAAAAATTAATAAAAATGAAAAGAAAATATCAGCACAGTTTTGAATCTCCTGCTCTATGTCATTTTGAATTATCACATTTGTCAAGCCGTTTAAGATTTAGATAATTAATGTACTAAAGACTTTTAAAAATACAATAATGGTAGTGATGATGATGATAATAAGGTGAAATTTTAAAATACAACTGTTGAAAGATTTTACCAAGTGGCATATATTACAACTATTCATTTCTAATCTCTCACATACGATAAAAATGTATTATGTGAAAAAGAGTAAAAATAAGATGTTCTAATGTATGTCATTTGGTATAACATTCCTACAACCGTTGTACCATAAAATCTCTCGATAATAAGACCTTCATAGCTTTGAAAAGTTCGTGTAAAAGAGGAATGCATTGCATTAATTTGGTAATAATAAGAGAAATTTTAGTTGGATTTATAATCATTTCTTATAAGTGTGGTATTGCATTATAAAAGTGGAGGAAAATGTTCATTGTAAAATGATAACATGTAGTACTACTTTACTTGTTAGCACATTTCAGGTTCTTGTCTTTGTTCACATTTTCCAACCAAATTGGTCTAGATTCTAGAAGCATATCTTTTAGCTTTTCCTTCTACAGAAGATCCTTTTTTTTTTCCTTTTTTTTAAAGCCCCGGTATCCGTAACTCATTGATCCGACTAATTCGGAGTTCGGTCCGGATCGTGTCTGCAGAGTCTGACTCTTATCCAAAGATAAGGCCTGGTTAATAGCTCTTTCAACATGACGCCTAGAAGAAGAATCGAACCGGTGACATCTCTAGATATTCTCAAGGCACTTACCATTTAATTAAGCCAATCTACTTGGTTAAAGATCTTCTTTTCTCTCTTCTTTACTTTTATTTATTATTGTTTATAATTTATTACGGACATGAAAAACAATTAACATAAACTCATACACACTTTATCTCGAGTGAAACTTGAACCTATAGGACTCCTCTATAATTGATGATAACACAATTTAAAATTTGTTGTGACAACATGACTACATTCATGTTATGCATCTTGTAAATATATGGAATTATGTAATATTATTTTGTTTCCCTCTTGTAATTGCAGAAGTTATTACAGATGTACACACAACAATTGTCGTGTGAAAAAAAGAGTAGAAAGATTATCTGAGGATTGTCGAATGGTTATAACAACTTATGAAGGTAGACACAACCATACCCCTTGTGATGATTCCAATTCATCTGAACATGATTGTATTTCTTCCTTTTAATATATATATATATATATATATATATATATATATATATATATATATATATATATATATATATATACATAATTAATTTGTGCATTGATTAATATATAACTTGTATTTGAACTATTAATGTACAAGTTACTTATAATTAATGTACAAAAATTGGAGATGCCACTTATATGATCATATGTAATTTTGGGTGTTTATTTTAGGTGAAACTATAAAGAGTACTCTAGGTTAATTTATAAAACGTGTTTGTAGGTGTGTGCGCGCATGTTTAATTATTAATTTAATTTTTGTCTCTCGTACTAGTTAGTATACCGAAAATGATATTTTTACGCTATTTGTTTATACATAATCGTCAACCAATGCATGGATGTTTCGGTTTTTTGTCTTTATATTTTGAGAGATGTGGTCAAAGTGACAAAATAAGTCAAATAAATAAATAATACATAATTACTAATATTTGTGCTTTAAAAAAATGAAAAAGTAAATAAAATTTGTAAAAGGCCCGATTCAAAGCCCAACAATCCCATCTCCCATCAATTAATTTTCCTACATAGCCTACAAAACGAAGACTAGCCCATTAAGTAACACCCCATCAATAAAAAATAAAGGAAAGTCTTATTAAAAGCATGATAGATAAAGATCTAGCACGATGTTAGGTGAGAATGTTCGGGAGATCCTAATTGTACGTTTGTTATGACGGAATGAAATGGAATAGAATGAAATGATTTTTCATTCCATTCCATTGTTTGTGTATGATTATGAGGGATTGTAATGGAATGAAATTTTATTCCAATAGAATGAAAAATGTCTATTTTGATCTTTCAAAAATGGATGGAATACGATGGAATAAAATGAAAATCGATAAAACACGTGGGTGATAGGGTAAGAGTGGGTGCGTGGTAGGGTAGGTTAGGGTAGGTGATGAGGTAGGGTGGGGTAGGGGAAGGGTAGAGTAGGTGGTGGAGTAAGGTAGGTAAGATGCATAAGGAAGATAGGGTGAAATAAGGTAGGGTAGGGTAGGGATGGGGTGGTGGTAATTATGTATATGGTGGGGTGGTGGGTAGGGTAGAGATGGGTAAGGTGGGGTATGGGTAAGGTAGGGTGGGGTGGTGGGTAAGGGTAGGGGTGGGTAGGGGTGCAGTAGGGTAGGGTGGTGAGTAAGGTGGGGTGGGGTGGTATGGTAATATAGGGTGGGATGGTAGGTAAGGTAGGGTTATGGTGGGGGCGGTGGATAGGGTAGAGATGGTGTGTGGGTGGTGGGTAGTGTAGAGTGGGTGGGGTATGGGTAGGGTAAGATGGGTAGGGTAGGGTAGGGGTAGTGATGTGATCCGTGGCCGAATCGGATCCGAAAATGCCCAAGGACTTGTTGAAAGCACCAATAAGACGAGCACCTCGACCCTTGGCTAACATGTAGCCAAAAACCTTGGTATAATGGACACCCACAAGGCTCGCCACAACCTCGATAAGTCCCGTTTGGAATCCACCAAAACCAACGTGAGAAAACTCACCAAAGCTTAAAAGCTTCAAATATAATATATCAAAATTTGTCTGCTTTTTACAATGACTCTAAATGCCTTTATATAGGCTGACTCAAAACCAATTGCTAATTTAGCAATGTGGGACAAAATAACACTAAATAAAAATAAAAATAAAAACCTAATAAATAATAATAAAATCTTCAATGGAACAATGTGAGATAAATGATAACGTAAATGGACTCCAAGCCAAAACATCTCATCTTCCATCACATCATTCCTCCCGGTTGGAAAGGATTTGACCTCGAATCGAAGGATGTCGTAGAAAGCGACAACAAGGACAAAACAGGCCGAACCAATAACAAACACCAATGAGATGCGGATCATATACAAAGGCGTAAATACGACTTCAAATCAATAGGCGTCGATCGATGATGAATACATCACCAAGGAAACCAATGCATAGTAATGTCGTGAGTGCTCAATGCAAATAATGTTCACGGAGCATCAACATAATCATAGGGATGAGAATGTGGATAAACCGCAAAAGGATCAATGAAAGTGTGCTCGGTTTGCCACCAATGTCTACCGGAACAAGAACATCCTTAGGCAATGTAGGTGCAGGTGGGTAGATCAAATAACTCGTGGTGGACCTCAATGGATTATCATCATGTGCTGAAAAGAAGACACAATTAAACTCAAGCAAGTAGTCGGTGAAGTAGGACCAACTTCACCCTTTGCCTCGGAGATCGCCGCCACGATCGACTCTTGGACTACCTCCACCAATTCGCTCCAACAACATCATTCTTCTTCTCAACATCACATTCTTGTGCAACATGTATCCCCGCCACACTCTTATCTTCATTGTTTTTCAACTCTTCTTCTCGAGTGTTAACAATCTCTTCGTTTTTCGCTTCAACCAAGTCATTTTCTCGTGCTGATGCATGTTTCAAACGAGCTTCCTCGTCGATTCTATGTAGTTCTCGCAATAAATCAGGGCAATCATAATAGTGATGACCACTTCCTTTACAATGACCGCAAAATACTGAAAACGGCTCTTTAGGCGTTTTCTTAACCATATCTGTACCACCACGGTTACCTCTACCACCACGATTACTTCTACCACTGCGGTTATCTCTACCACCACGGTTAGATTGCTTAGTTACTCCCTTTAACATATTCTTCATCTCATCCATCATATCATCAAAACGTTGTTCTATTGTCTCCAAATTCCGATTCATCATATCATCAAAATTCCGATAATAGACATCCATATGACTCTCTTTTGACATTAATCACGGTCTAACTTCACCAATAAACAGCACACAACAAGTCTCCAGAATGTTCAAACAAAAATATTCGGCAATGATTTTTTTTTAAAGGTGTACTAGATCACGGGTGTGATAAAAATACACAAACAGTGTGAAATACTCGTCCGAAATTAGGCTGATTTTTTTTTTTTTTTTTTTTAAACTCGTATGAAGGGTTATGATGTTGAACGTATATGGGGTGTGAAGAACAAGATGGGTGGACGAGATTTAAAGGAAAGAATAGATATATATTATATATATTTATTTTTTTGATGTAATAGATCCAAACAATAACAAGAAGCTGGATATATGCAGGAACTAGGAATTTTTTTATTTTTATTTATATGATGCAAGAACGCAGGAAAAAAAAAAAGGGCTGGAAGTTTGATTTTTTTTTTTTTAAATATTGAAGAACAGGGAAAAAGGACGCAGGAAATAAGAAAATGAATTGCTGGGATTTTTTTTTTTTTTTGATAATGAAAGGAAAGAAAAAAACGCAGGTAAGAAAAAAAAAAGAGGGATATTTGGATACCGTCAGTGTTTGTCTCTGATACCAACTGATGTGATCCGTAGCCGAATCAGATCCGAAAATGCCCAAGGACTTGACTGAAAGCACCAATAAGACGAGCACCTCGACCCTTGGCTAACATGTAGCCAAAAACCTTGGTATAATGGACACCCACAAGGCTCGCTCACAACCTCGATAAGTCCCGTTTGGAATCCACCAAAACCAACGTGAGAAAACTCACCAAAGCTTAAAAGCTTCAAATATAATATATCAAAATTTGTCTGTTTTTACAATGACTCTAAATGCCTTTATATAGGCTACAGACTCCAAAACCAATTGCTAATTTAGCAATGTGGGACAAAATAACACTAAATAAAAATAAAAATAAAAAACCTAATAAATAATAATAAAATCTTCAATGGAACAATGTGAGATAAATGATAACGTAAATGGACTCCAAGCCAAAACATCTCATCTTCGATCACATCAGGTAGGTAGCATAGAAGGTGGGTAAGATAGATTGGGATGGGGTGGTTGGTAAGTTAGGGTCGGGTAGGGGTAGGTAGCATAGATGGAAGGTAAGATAGATTGGGGTGGGATGGTGGGTAAGGGTAGGGTAGATAGGTGATGGGTAGGGAATGTACGAGTGGGGTGGCAGGTTAGGTAGGGTGGGTAGAGATGTAGGGTGTTGTGGGGTGTGGGGTAGGGCTACCCCACCCCACCACTTCCACCATATCCTACCTTTTATTCCATTCTTTCATATATCAAACGCAGTAATGGAATGAATTTATTTCATTTCATTCCATTCCTATTACTTTATATTACGCGAATTTCGACCAGGGTTTGGTTACATTATATAAACGAGCAATTTATAAACCGAACGTCGAACTCCCCATGAGCATCGTGAATTAGTTTACAACTCCACTTGTACCCGATAAAAGATATCTATATCAGTGAAAAAGAAAATGTCATGTCAAAAACTATTTTTGGCATGTTATTTTCCTGATCTCTTGTGCAAACAAGCAGGGGTGATCGTGGGTTGTTTGGGTTGGTTTGGTGTTGTTTTGAAAGACTCAGGTTGGTTTGGGGCGTCATAAATTGTTTTCCAAATCAAACAAAGCCAAACCAAAACGAAGTCAGCCCCAATGGTTTGGTTTGAATTGGTTTCGGTTTGGATTGGGTTGGTTTTTGTTTAACAAGCCTAATCTTTAAAAAAAAATTAAATAGCTACATCCACACTAAAATAAATCATAACCCAAAGGTTTGGATCACATATTTTTTACATCAATCACAAAATACTATTGAATTTTACATTTAGCCTTGTCAATACGATGTTTTCTCGTAATGGGCAAAAAAAACTATTGAATTTTATATTTTTCACTTAAGTGGGCTTTTCGTAATGGTCTAAACCAATATGGGAATTAGGAAGTATTCAGGCTTTATATATATATAAATTCGGATTGGGTTCGGGTTAGGATGGTGTAATTAAAAATATCCGAACCAACACAATGCAATTTGATTTGGTTCCAAACCAAACCAATTCATTTTGTTTGTTATTGGTTTAGTTAATTTCAGATTGATTTAGATTAGTTTAGGATTTAGTCTGATTTACTGGTTATCTTGTTCAGCCCTACAAACAAACTTCCCTAGTCAACTTTGTAATGTTTTTCTTGTTTTAATTTTTACATAGATTTTTCTATATGATAAATGTAGTGAACATTTTCCAATGTATTATTGACTTGACTAAGTCATGGCTATATAATACATTAAACTGCAATATTATCAAGTAAATAATGCCAAGAAACGTAGTGGAAAAAGGTAGTAACTAGGAACGGTACATGGTCGTTTTTAAGACTTAGTGGGCTCGGGACAAAACTTGAAGAAGGCTCTCTCTTTATTTAAAGCAATAATTTCTATACATAAATAACATAAGTCAAATAACGTTTAAGAAAATACTAAGGCTGGTATCTAACAACGTTATTACAAATGTGAAAAACAATAATACTATTGAATTGGTAGAAGAAAAATAACAATAGCTGAAACAAAAACCCCACTAACAACTACAAAACAACGAAATCGTATCCAAAAATATCATAAGATTGCTACACACCGAGCGGCAATAATTAACTACGATAACAAGAAAACAAATTGATCATGAAAAATATTTATGTGCATGTCTAGATGAAAAATAATCAATTATAGTATCAAGTTTAATATCGTCCAACATAAATTCAGTTCATGAGCACTGAGCGATCAGCTAGGGCAGATTTTTCATTAATATCATTAATTTACAAAAGTTTAACATTAAATTCACTTATCATTGTAATAAATAAATAAATCATAATATGTCACGATCAAGATTCGAACTAGCGTCAACATGAATATATAATCACTGCTTATCTTATTAGATTAGCTTACACTATTGTTAAAGATGTAATTTTAGGACCCCTTATATCATGGGTCATGGGCGGTCGCCCATCTTGACTGTCACCGCCCTGAAACGGTATTACCTTGACCATAAGGATATGTTGAAAGTGATCAAAAAAATATTTTTACTTGATTTGGAATTTTGTACATTAAGACATGTCCTTCTACATATAAGTTAATAATGTGGTTAGTCTTGATTTTTTTTTCTTATTTTGTACAATATGTCATGTTAAAATTTAGTCCATATATGTATGGAAATTGAAATTATTAATACCGAGCAAAGCGAGTGTCTGTGATACGATCGAACATTTGTCCCTTTTTGTTATGAGTTTTTTCATGATCGTTCGTTAATGGACAAGTAAAATGTATGTTCAATCTTGATTTGCTTAGGTCATTAGCTTGTTTGTCATCATTTATTTAACAAACAAACGAAAAATTATGTTTAATTTCGGCTTGTTTAAAAGATAAATTATTCGAACTCATGCTTGGCTTCTTAAACAGTTTTCTTCCCTCCAGCTTAAACTCGGCTCTAGTTATGATCTAAAAAATCAAATCGTAAATTCACATACAAAGAATTCTAAAAGAACTCTCTAAATATTCTATAAATTTATCGAGCATTCACGAACCAAGCCTATGTTCGTTTGTTTAGCATTGAAACACGAATTCGACTCGTTAAGCAACATAAATGAACAAATCAACATACTTTCTTTGAGTTTACTTTGACTTATACTTAGTTACTTGACTTGACTTTCATGCATAAGAATTCTGTGTCATGTAATTGATTGTTCCATATAACCAAACCATTATTTTCTCAAGTATTCATCACTTAGTTTGTCATTCAAAGTATACAATTTTCTTGCATTATTATCTCTTTACCGCCGAAAAAATGGCCACCGGCGCCGGTTATGGAACCACCCACCGAGCCACCACCGCTCAGCCCTCCTCCGCCGTGAATCAAGAAACTGCACAACCAAAGACTCCCGTCGAATTCAAGATCATATGGCCATTCTCAATCCCACCCACTCCCGAATCCGCCGCAGACAGAATGATCAAGAACCTCGATTCACTCCGTTTATACTACTTCGAATTCTTCTTCATCGTCCTCTTCATCACTCTAATCCCAGAACGCAAAGTTTCTTTGATAATCTTAGTGGCTGCTAAGGAGATAGCTATTCTGTATCTTTTGCTGATTCGGTCTGTGCCGATTTTGAACAATTTTATCGACTGGAGGGTCGTTTCCTTCTCGTTGGCTGCGATTACGTCCGTTTTGTTGATTCTAACGAGATCGGCAGTTCATCTTCTGGCGACGTTTGGGTCTGTTACGCCCTTTATTTTGGTTCATGCTGCTATGTGGAAGAGGGAGGAAGTGGTGGTTGGTGGCGGCGACGATGGTGGTGCTTTCCCGTTGACTCATGATGATGAGGCAAGGAGTTTAATCTAATAATTTATACCAAATGAAATGTATTGTATTTTTATGTTCACGTTTTTTTAATATATATCTGAAATTTCTTTCTGAAGTCACATGCGTCTTATGTAAAAGTTTGTACAACCGAAAGAGTATGATGTATGTGGTTTACGAATCTTTGCTACAAACGTTAGTATGAAGAATAATAAATACTTCATTTATAATTTGTAATCTGAGATGATTTATATATTCTAAAAAATGTAAAAATAGACGGTAAGTTATATTCTGAAATGTACGCAGTATCGAAATAAACTTACTTAGTTTATGTAATGACAATTATTTGAATTTGAGAGAAAAAAAAATTAGGGTAAAAGACATTTTGCCTCCCTGTGGTTTGTCAATTGAAGCTTTTGTCCCATCATCGATTAAAAATATATAGTTCACCCCCCCCCCCCGGGGTTTTAAACAAACCATCAATTCTAAATTCCGGCAAATATAAGAGAATATTCTGTCGGAATATACCATTTTTAAATAATATATCATTTTTACCCTAGTCTAATATTTATCTTTTTCTTTTTATTTTATATACCAAAAAAGTCTTTCCATCAGAAAAAACAAGAGAATAGAAACCCCCATAACCTGAAATTCTTTATCACCTTCAAATGGCCGAAATTGAAAGGAAAAAAAAATTTGAAATTTTGAAATGTGAACTCACGGGATCATTAGCAACGAGCTTGGAAATCCGATCGGAAAGCTCAAGGGCTTGGGGAGAACCAGCCTAGACGATCTTCATCTCTTCCACATCGAACTCAGCCTTCCTCCTCTCATCAGCCAAGTAATCAACTCCCTCCATTACCTTACCACCCAAATCTAGAATAAAATTTTCCAAAAGCTCTCCTCTTTAAACTCTCTGCGTTCTACAACTACTACCATAATAAATAAATACCTGACCTCTCGGGTCTCGGCTATATATTCTTTGTTTCGGGTGATCTGATGAATACGATAATGATAAGGATCTAACAACCAAATTACGCTTCCTGATGTTGTTGAGTAATTGCCAAATTCAAATTTTTTTTAAACCAAAACGGGAAGAACCCATATCATCAACCGTAGCAAAGTAAGATCTTTAACGAGAATTTCGAAAAGTTAAAAAAAAAAAAGAGTAAAACATCCAAACAAGATTAAGAAATTGATAAAGAAAGAGAAACTAGAATCACCAATCGATTAATCCTCAGGAATCTCAACGTCACCATCGTTAATCTCCTGCTGTAAATCCTTAGGGTCCTTCCCATCAACAGTGCAACCAACAGAGACACAAGTTCCCAGAATCTCTTTGACAGTGCCAGCCAATTCCTTAGCCATAGATCGAGGCCTCTTGATCTTAGCTATCTCAATGACGTCATCGAGTGAGATGTTTCCACTGTGCTTGATATTCTTCGTCTTCTTCAGAGCTTTGATAACTAATGCAGCGGCGGAGGGGACGACAGAGACCTTCGCCTGTCGATTTTGGACAGTAAGTTTGACAGTCACACGCATACCCTTCGAGTCCTTGGCAGTTTCTTAAGCAATGTCCTCACCGATTTTTTTTGGGGAGAGACCAAGCGGGCCAATTTTTGGAGCGAGTGAACTTGCAGCTCCGACATCTCCGCCGGCCCTTCTAATTAGGGGTAATTTAATAAATAAAATAAAAAGAAAAAAAAATATAAAACTGAGGGTAAAAATGATATATTATTTAAAAAGGGAATATTCCGACGGAATATTCTCTTATATTTGCCGGAATTTAGAATTGATGGTTTGTTTAAAACCCCGTGGGGGTGAATCATATATTTTTAAACGACGAGGTGGCAAAAACTTCAATTGACAAACCACAGGGGGACAAAAGGTCTTTTACCCAAAAAATTAATATAGCATTTGAAAATGGAAAAAAATTCCCTAAAAAAAATTAGAAAAGAAATAAATTATAGACAAATGTTAAAAAAAATATAATATAGGGATGAAAACAAACATTTAGTCCGGTGAAAAAAAAATTGGGCAAAAAGGTCGATTTAAAATCCAATAATTAGAGAGACCTCCATGACAGTTTATTCTTTAAGAAAAATTATACCTACATTATGTGGTGTGTTTGTCAACTAATGTAGTGTTAAATATATATTTGTAGTGTTTTTTCGTTCATTGTAATAAATTCTAATAATTTGATATTTTCTCATATTCTCAATAACAAAAGGATACGTATCGTAATTCTTCCACCATATTTTTTCTTTTTTCGTCCTCTATAATCTGACATCTCATTTGATATCTTTTCGATGCCTCTTTCCAAGTCACTTTCGTAAAAACATCGAAACAGTGGAATAGTGGATTTGAGTCAGTTCCACTGTAATGAACATTTGATTTGAGCCAACGAACAATTGATTTGTCCTTATTACACAATTTTTATTTTTACTGTCCTTATTCCTATTTTCTAACACTATCTTGTCGTTTATTCTTACTCCTCCTAAGAATTAGTGTGCAACAAATATTTAAGAGGCATACAAAGTGGTGAGAATGAATTGTGTGATGTATTATAAATCGCCATCTCTCACATTTTAAATGTGCGTACGAATGAGTTTGATACATCACACACTCTAATTAGTATACCTTTCAAATATTTGGTGCACCTCAACCGGTTATTATAATTCCGTTCCAACGTTATTTGTACACAACCTACCAGCCACCTTATCTTTTATGTGACGACATAACACTCATACCACGATAAGACTTCAACTCATTTGAATTTGAAAACCTACTACAAGAACTAGCTAGCTCGGATCCTCGACAATGCACTTTACGGTGCATGTCCTCACAACTCATAAAATGACTGCAGAGGATCCGAGCTCCTACAAGGACACTTACGAGGGCAACAAAATATTTGTGTACTAATGCTCATATTTGCTACTTAGAATTAATATACAATTTTAACAAATGCAAGCAAACAAAACATGACCCCCAATCTAAATTAAAAAAAACAAAAAAACAAAAAAATAGACATAAAATCCACTACAATTTAAGTGTACATGATAACGTGAACTAATAAGTTTTAAAGGCACGTAAAAATCGATCGTGTGAAATCAGTTTTCCAGTTCAAAAATCGATTTTCACGGAGTAGATTATCACGAATGACAGGCGGAAAGTAAATGCTACAGCTCAGAATCGAATGTGAAAATGTCGGTTTTCACTGAGGTACCACAACAATGGTTTATTGTTCAGAGAAAAATGCAGGCATTTCCTTTCCTCATCCTTTTCTTGGCCTTTTTGGGCCTTAGAACTGCTTTTATGGCAGCATCAAAAACAGCCTTCACATTCTGCATCACAAAAACTTATCATAAAACCATCTTATAAACCATATAATTAGTATAATTAAGTCTATATATAACTATAAGTTTTATTACACATTTGTATACTGAAATGTCTAGGACAACAAGTTTAATTAACAATCTAATATTTGGAGTAATTAAGAGTAAAAAAGATATACCTGTTGTGTTTTGGCACTGCACTCCAAATAAGCTACTGCACCTATTTGTTTCTTTAGTGTCTCCCCCTAATTAATTTAAAACCAGATATACCTAATTAATGACAAAAAAAATAAAAATTCCACTTCGTGGTCGAGCTAAAGACACTAATACAAGTACTCTTACCAGTTCAGATGAGACTGTACATGCCCCGGGATAATCTACATTGAAATGCTTGTCCTCTCTTAAATCTGCCATTTTATAATTTATTCTACCATTTAAATCAATTCATAAGCTGTTAAAGTAAGTTTACTTTACGTGTATTCTACTGAAATGAAATGTTGGACAAAAGAAAAGTCTCGCGATTATTTGCACCACATCTAATCTACATGTGCATAACTCTACCTAGCTATGCATGCCCCACAGTAGATCACTGACCTTGTGAAAATCGGTTATGGAGCCAAAAACCGACTTTAATTTCTGTAGGCGCATTATAAGAACTGACTACGAGAAGTCAGTTCTTGGCTCCAAAACCGAACTTTACAAGGTTATACTGTGGCGCACAGATAGAATGATATACGAGTAAAATGGTTGTCGTGCAAATAAAGCTCTAATGAAAGGGAGGTTCCGGTTCTTGTGTGGTGAGGGAATATACCCCGAAGTGACCCGTGGGGTGATCGAAACCACACAGTTTCCATCCATTATAGAAACTGTGTGGTTCCGACCAACTCACGTTCAATTCGATGTATATGAAGATAGCACACAAGAAGTTCCAATAAGGAAAAGTACCTAATTTAGTCCCTACAAGGACAATGGGCACAGAAGGTGCATAATGTCTTAGCTCAGCTACCCACTTCTCCAACATAATCAAGTAAAAGCAAAAGAGAGAAAATAATTACATCTCAGCATACATTTGACCAAAAAATAAAAATTAAAAATTAAAAACAATAAAATGAAATATTTAAATTTACTTTTTTTGAAATGTTTTCAAAGCTTGCTCTACTAATTAAAGAGAAAGCAAGAATGAAAACATCAGCTCCTCTATAACTCAATGGCCTTAATCTGTTGTAGTCCTCTTGACCTGCAATTACATACATTAATGACATGTACTTAAATTAGGTCGCACGAGTACAAATATATATGTATATCCAAATCTCATTTTCAACTTTTAATAATTAATTACAAATTCTGAGTTATGAATATGCATGAATCTCATACCCAACTTTTAAAAATCACAAATTCGTCCCAAGTGTGTATGATAATTAAGTATTAATTGTCCTGTGAGTATCTGTGTCGAATACATACTTAATGAACATCATTACAAGGTTAATCAGGGAGAATAATTATTGTTAACTCAAATAATACTTTTAAAATACAGATGAACTTGATATGTATATATGACAACGTTTAAATTACCAGCAGTATCCCAGAGGCCAAGATTCACAGTCTGTCCATCCACACTCACATTGGCACTGAAGTTGTCAAATACAGTTGGAACATAATCCTAAAATTAAAAAACAAAATTCAAAATTTAATGAGTTTTAAAATTCTGATTTTTCAAATTGATTATATATGGGCATGAAAGTGGAACGACTCGAATCCCCTGCAGTGAGCCCGTGCGCGCAGAGTACGTATCACTAATACGACGTCGTTTTGATCCTTTTCACTGTGCAGTGGATCCGAATTTATGAATATTTGGTCGGATCATCATCACTGTGCACTGCGGAGGATTCGGGCTCTCTATATAAAAGAGCATAGAAGATGCATGCAATATGAATTAATTAGAAGGTAAAAAAGGCAAAAAAAAAAAAAGAAGAAAGAAATTAAAGAAAAACATACAGTAGGAAAAGTGTTGCTGGTGTAGGAAATGAGAAGGCAAGTTTTGCCTACAGCTCCATCTCCAACAGTGACACACTTTATGAACTTGTTCGCCGTTCCGGTGGCGGCAATAGTGGTGGTTGCCGGTGAATCATTAATGGTATAATTAACAGTACCTGAACTTGCCATTCTCTTCTTATATTGAATGATAATAATACAAAAAAGGGTTGTAGAATATTTTTGAATAATGGAATTAAACTCTTAAATAGGATAGAAATTGAGAGGGAGACATATTTGAACTTGAATCACGTTGAAAAGAAAAAGGAAAACAACTTCTTTATAAAAGTGATGTAATGTAATTTATAATATTTATTAGAAAGTATATATGTTTGAATATGCTATGAAAAGAGATGTTGGGAGGGTCAAAATAAAGGGAAAGCAAAAATTTTATTTATTTTTTTTGAAAACTAAGGGAAAGCAAATTAATTGTAAATTAACTTTTGGAAAGTTATATAATTCTTATTATTATTTTGTTACGTGTAATGTTATTTGCTTTTTTGAAGAGTTAGGGCGCCAAAAAAAAAAAAAAAATGTAGGACATTATTGAATTTTTTATTTACAATATACTCGTAAAAGTTCTAGTGTTTTTATTCGTAGGGTGTGCCACAATGTTAGGGTACTTTTTTTTTTGAACAACAACTTAAAGTTTTATTACAGCTAACAAGAAGCTAGCATGAACCATTCCAAGTTACACCAATTCAAACATATATGCCGCGTACATAAGTGAACCAACTAATCAAAACATTACCAAACTAAAGCAAGACACCACCCAAACAAAACAACTAACAACTCGTGACTTGAAGAGGCTTAGATCTCCAGTCCTCCTAGTTAACACCACCCCCAATCCTTCTATTAGAGATCCACTGAAAGGAAAATCTTTGGATATCGTTATAGGTGTTCTCAAGAGACGGCAAGACCGAATTAAACACCACGTTATTCCTTTGGAGTCATAGAGTCCACAACACAGTTTTCCTTATTGCATCCCAAAGTTTGAGCGTGTCTTTACCGCAAGATTGATCGGGTTGGAAAGAGCAGAAAGTATTACAACTACTTGGGCATGGACAACTGAGAAGGCACCATCCAATTACTTTGTTCCAGATTTGTTGTGCGAAAGGACATAGCAGAAAACTGTGCGGAGAGTCTTCAATCTCTAAGTCACAAATGGGGCATTTCTCATCACAAATAGGTACTTTTCTTTTAGCCAGATTATGACGTGTTGGTAATCTATCAATGCACACTTTCCAACAATGAATATTCACTTTCGAAGGAACCCAATTATTCCATCTAAAAATCTTGCGAGTTGTTGATGAGCATCCACGAGCTGTGACAATGACCTCTTTTAAAGCTGCAACCGAGAATTTGCCTTTCTTGCTGAGTGTCCATATTGGATTATCGACTGAATCCGTACAAAAAGAACATGAGGAAAGCAAGCTTAAAAGATCAATAAATTCCCCATATTCCCTCCATCTTAGACCTCTTCTCCATTCCCAACACCAAGACCATTCTCCCTCATTAAAACCACCTTTACTACTAATCGAACCCTCTTTTCTAACAGCAAGCCTAAAGAGTCGAGGGAAAGAATTAGCCAATGTGTCATTCCCTACCCAAAAATCAGTCCAAAACCTCACTAACTTACCATCACCAATCCTCCATTTTAGAGAAGACAAAAAATTAACACCGCTATCTTCAAGTCGACGTGCATTATTGACGATCCATTGCCAAACTTTTCTTTTCCTCGCATTCTTTCCACCAATATGACTAGACTCAAACCCCCCGTCCTCATTTTCATACAACTCACCAATGACTTTTCTCCATAAAGAAATCTCTCTAACCGAAAATCTCCACCACCACTTACCTAAGAGAGCCTCATTTTGACTTTTTAAACCCCCGACTCCTAGCCCTCCAAAATTTTTGTGCTTAACAATAGTGGACCCAAGGAACCAAAGTAAGTTTTCTCTCATCCCAACCACCTCCCCAAAAAAGCAGGATCTCAATTTTTCCAGTGTGTGAATAACTGCAATAGGTGCATGAAAGAGGGAGAAGTAATATAGGGGCAAGCTACCAAGAACCGCCTTAATCAACACCAATCTACCACCAACCGATAGAAGTCTTGATTTCCATCCCGCCAGCTTCTCTTTAAATTTATCAATAATAGGTTGCCAAGCTGAAATCCTATTCATGTTCTTGCCAACGGGCAAACCCAAATAAGTAAAAAGCAAGACCCCTGTTTTGCATTCTATTCTCCTTGAACCAGAATCCAATTCCCCTTCTGAGATATTAAGGCCATAAAGAGTGCTTTTCCCCAAATTAATCGTTAGACCCGAGATCAAAGCAATGATTTTAAGGATTCTTTTCAGGTTGAGCAAGTTTTCTTCATTCCACTCCCCAAAGAAGATTGCATCGTCAGCGAGTTGAAGGTGAGTGATCTTAGTTCTAGATTTACCGACACCAACTCCATTCAAAAGGTTTTTCTCTGCCGCAGATGAAATGAGAACATTCAATGCTTCAGCAACAAGCAAGAACAGAAAGGGGGATAAGGGATCCCCTTTTCTAATACCTCTCTCCATAGGAAATTCTCGGGTTGGACTACCATTAATGAGGACCGAAACTCTAGCAGATGAAAGACAACCCATGATCCAATTCCTCCATTTTTGCCCAAAATTCATATGCTCCATAACCGAATTCAAGAAGTTCCAACTAATAGAGTCAAAAGCTTTCTCAAAATCTGCTTTGAAGATAAATGTATTTTTCTTGCTTCTTTTCACAAAGTCAACAATCTCATTGGCAATTAAGACTCCGTCCAAAATTTGCCTTCCTTTAATATATGCCGATTGTGTTTCTCCTATGAGCTCTTGTAACACCACTTTAAGTCTATCAGCAAGGATTTTAGACAAAATTTTATAGAAAGATCCAATCAAGCTTATGGGTCGATACTCTTTAAATGAAGTGGGACTTCTGTTTTTTGGAACAAGAGCAATAAAATATGAGTTGCATCCACTACCCAACCTTCCAGAACCTTCGAATTCCCGAATACAAAGCATAACCTCATCCTTAACCAATTCCCAATAAGATTTGAAGAAGCCAACCGAGAACCCGTCCGGCCCCGGAGCTTTATTAGTCCCGCAGTTTCAAATAGCCTTTTTCACCTCTTCCTCAAGGATGGGTTTTTCCAAGAATTCCTTCAAGTCATCATTCAGCTTTTGGAAGTTGTTAGATTTGATCGTCGGTCTTGTTCTTAGCGGTTCCCCAAATAACTTCTGAAAATGTTTCGCAACCTCTTCTTTAATAATCAAAGGGTCTTCACACCAGTTTCCATTGATCACTATTGTAACATCTCAAAATTTGAGGACTTTTTCCATTAGGTTTATTCACTTGCATTATAAAGTAAAAACTTTCTTATGTGAATGCTTTTAGTAAAATACATGATAGTTATATATATATATATATATATATATATATATATATATATATATATATATATATATATATATATATATATATGTCAAAACTTATAATATAAATATAATGTGTGTGTTTTATTATTATTATTTAGAAAGTAGATTAGCCTGTAGAGTGATTTGTTTGGTATATGAGAATTGGCACAATGGTATCATATAAACTGTTGATAAAGGAAAAACAAAATCGGTCAAAACAAAATAATTAGTCTGATTATTGAATATCTTTCAATTACCCCAATAATCCTATAATTTTGCATCACATTTATTCTCCTATAAATATTTAGTTGATGATTGTTAATACATATCACACCATCTTAATTTTCCCCGCCTGAGAGTTTAGGAGTATTCATTCAATCATACAAGCACATCTATAGGAATGGTTACGTATTCCTAGTTTGTATGATGGTCAACTCATTTCAAAAAATTTATAAATATATATTTATTCTTTCCTTCATTGTCACCCACAATTTGCTCCTCTCTGCTACTATAAAATAGGAGACTCATTGTACACTAATTTTCGGAAACCAGAGTCTCCTCATCTCCCTTATATATGCTATATATCTCATCGTCGTCGAACTAATCGATCGGTTGATAATCTGCATCAAATCATCACAACCATCTTTACTCTCTTCTTCGATCATTCATCATTGTCGCCCAATCGATTAACAGGTAAATATATATATATATATATATATATATATATATATATATATATATATATATATATATATATATATATATATATATATATATATTTATTTAATGAACGAGTATGAACGCAACATCTGAATATTATTGTTGACTGGATGTTTTACTGTGTTATTTTTATACCTTCTTTTTTACATCGGTAGATCTTGACAGATAACTTTGCCTTATGACAAATGCCTTATAGATAAACCTTAATCAATTGAAGCAAAGGTTTACCCACTTTTACCCCTTATTTCCAGCTCGACTTCAAGCTGTGAATTAATATAGATGTGTAAAAGGCTTGCATGCACTTAAATTTGATCATTTGAAATTGATGAATAGACATTAACATGCTAGTAGATATTTTTCCTATATTAGGATTGTATTGTAATCCATTTATCTATTTATGTATACATAATACTTTGGGTTTCTCAAACCATGTTACCCCATATACATTTAATTACGGTAATACTCATGAACAGGGGCAGACCCACCCTACGCCCGGGGTGGTCTCAAGCCCCCTCAAATGGTCACAAGCCCCCCATATGGTCTCAAGCCCCCCCTCAAATTTTTATTATTGTAGTAGTAGTGTTAATATTAGTATGTTATGTGTCTTTTTCTTGAACAAAAGACTTTATATCCTAGTGGTTTAAGAACAAATCCTTATAAGTCTACTTAATTCTAGGTTGTAAGTTCAAATCCCACTACCAACATTTTTTATTTTTTTTCCCGGATTTTTTTAGCATTGCAGTTTATATACCAAGACCATCCCGAAATTTTTTTCTGGTTCCGCCACTGCTCATGAATATCATTCGATATATGCGTAAATATGCATGTTCCGTAAATATCATTGAATATATTAAAAAGGATTCAACAAATCTTCTTGCTTTAATGATAATAACGTGATGAAACGAATATTGTGCAAATGTCATTGCATGTCCCATCTTGGTGACATGGTACCGTACTATCCGTTTCGCGCGGTATGGTATATCGTACTCATACCCTTCCCGCTTCGGCGGCACTGCTTGATCCTGCTTGCTTGCTTGCTTGATGGGCCCGCCGAGGGTTTCACAATCGGGTTAGCTGCGCGTCGGGCCTAGGACCGCGGTTGTGGGACCTGAGGCAAGTGGACTCTCCGGAAACCCCACGAGATTGGGTGTCGGAAGGACGGACTCCACTATAAAAATTACTTGTTGTGGATATAAGGTGAGTGAAATGGGAGTCATAAGGCAGAGAATATCGTATCAGCTGCATCGATGTCTAGTAAAGGAACTTGAGGAATTGACGGACTTGCCTGTACTTGCTTGACTTGAAAATGGTGAACAAAACTTGGACAAATAATCTCTCATTTAAATATATATTAATCGTATATACTAGACATGAATCTTTCTAAATTCGAAATATTAATTCGTTTATGATTTTAAGACATGGTATAACTTATATAGATATACTATAATGTTTTTTTTAATGTAACACTCTCACGCACGGCTCATATCAGCCTTTTGCTGACGACTCCCTCTCTCTCTTTGCCTTTTGTTCTTTTGCTCGTGTTGTTTTTCCTTTTCTTTTATAAATAAACCAGGTAGTGCATCCGAAGAAAAGGAAGAAATGAGGCTAAAGAGATGGGGTAAAAAGTGTAGCTGATATTACTCATGACACGAGATGACGAAGATCATACTATACATTTCCTATAGCTAGTTAAAGTTATGGCATTCTTAAATGTTGTAATTTCTTTAATAAATCAATAATGTAGAAATGTACACTTTTTTGTTGATCAATAAAACATTGGGGTTTTAGTGAAGCATTTGGGATAACATCGCAGTCTGCTCCTAGAATGATCCCAATGAACCTAGGGGTCGGGAGCGGACCGTTACAACTATGCCGGCCAATCTGTTTCTATTAGTCCTTCCTTTGACCAAGCTGTGAAAAAATTTAGAGTTTTCATCTCCTTCTATTATCCATTTGTCTCTTGATTTTTGCTTTAGCATCATCTCCAAAATTTTATCTTTTTCAAAGAGCTCATTGATGGCCTTTACTCTGCTATCTGTTTCATCTTCATTGAGGTCTTTATTCTCTGCAAGCTTATCAAAATATTCCACCTATTTCCTTGATTGAATCACATCCTCCTTCAAGTTCCCATACACTTTCCTGCTCCATTCTTTCAAAACATGCTTAACGGCCTTCAATTTTTCTTTCAACACAAAAAAAGGACTGCCAACAATAGAAGGGTCTCTCCAAGTTTTAGAGACCAGCTCGTTAAAATCTTTATGCATCATCCATGAATCAAAAATTTTAAACGGATTGGTCCAAAGTCAACACCATTCGATTCATAAGGGGAGGAAGGGCAATGGTCAGAAAGTCGTCTCAAGAGCAACCAGATCGAGTAGTCTTAGGCCATACATTTAGCAAATTTGGTGAAACCAACACCCTATCCAATCTACTCATCTTAGATCCATTTTTATTAATCCAAGTAAATTTCCTACCTTCTAGTCTAAGATCAATCAAACCCGCATTAGAAATAAAACTTGTAAGAAGATCGATCAGCATCCCGTTGATTGAAAATGGTACCTCGTCGTTCAGATTTGAAGCAAACTGAATTGAAGTCACCCATAATACAAAGCATACCGTTCTAGCTATTGACTAAATCAAGCAGTTTGGACCACAAACCTTCTTTAGCATGATAATCTTAGGCCTTAGGGCGCATAGACATTTACCAGCAAGATTGGAATGTTGCAGCCTGTCCATGAACCAGAAATACCAATCCAACCCTCTTCCGTCCAGCAAGCGTCTTTGTTAAAAATGTTTTTGTTCCACACGCAAGCAATTCCGCCAGAATTCCCTGCAGCAATCGAGAAATGCACGTCTACGTCGGTTGTCCCCCAAATCATAGAGGCCCTCTGATATAGAGACTCTACGTCGGTTGTCGCTTTTTCTGTATTATTAGTAGATTTATTTGGAAAATTATGATGTAGAGACTCTATAGAATGTTACACATGTCCAAGTAGAATGTTACACGTATACATAGAGACAAAATTGTTTTGTCTCTTGTATATGCATATGACAGTAATCCGACAATTAATTTTAATAATGAATTTCTCAAACAGAATTACTCGATTCGTAATATATACGGTTGATAGAAGATTCTTCTAGAGAAATTGTATTTATTTAATTATTTTTATGCCATATAATTGATGCAGTTGCTTGTGGGAATTTCTGGCACAATGGCTGTTAAGTTAACTGCATCCATTGTCCATATCATTGCCCATATCATTGCTGCTAGCTGTCCAGTCAGTCTCTGCTAGTGCTAGATGATGATTCTTCTTCTTCTTCTTCTTTTTTTAACAAATTTTATTTGTGACATAAACCTAATTCATGTCGGGGATTAGATACATATGTATGTTATAACTTTATTATTTCTAAAGCTTAATTTATATGGTAATTAAGACATTGGATAAAAAATTAGGCGACATATCCGTATACAACAGACATACACAACCTTCTAAAGGTTTGTATATAATTATATTTATATTGTTTTTGCAAAGGTAAAAGCTCGTATGTCGATGCATATGCCTTCACACACACAAACACATATATATACACATAAAAATTCGGTTGATATTGCACACATAAAACAATCGCATCTTGGTAGTGGCTATACTTTTAGATAATAGTAACATAGTAGTTAACAATAGAGAGACAGTTATATGAACATCGCGTATGAGTGTGACGTTTGTGTAACGGTTCGGTTCGATATAACAGAGAATCTTAGGTCTCCTAGCTAGCTAGGGCCATGCATCTTTGGCTTTTTAGTGACAGCTAGAATCTAATTTTTTTTTCCTTTCGGAATTGAATCGAATTCAAGAATAGAGCCAAAAATTGCGTTTGATTATTCCAAATATAGATGCTGAAAATCAATCAATTTCCTCAAGACAATGACTTTTAGCAATTTTTTTGGTGGAATATAAAAAATAATTGAGTTGAGTCTACTTCTGGAGTTATCTTTATTTATTTAATTAATTTGTTTATTTTTGGAAGACTCATCTTTTGCTTCTACCGTAAGAAAGAAAAGTCATTGTCCAGTGTGGAATAATATCTATTTTTCTTTTAGTGGAATCCTAATATATAGTAGAACAAAATAAATAAAGACATCGATTTGTAACAGTGGTCTACAAATGGGAGAAAATACGGGGAATTTTTTACGTGCATCCTAGCCTCCATACGTGGGGTTAAGTGATGTTGGATGATTTTCATCATCTGTTTTTAGAATTTGATTTAAACTGTGTTATCTATATTTGTTTACGAGTCATGTCTCAATATATAAATGGAATATCACGCAATAATCTCCCGAAAATAGACGGTATTCCATTATTTGTATTCTATTCTAAGTATAAATTGGGGGACTTGGGTATTTAAATACATTGTATTGTTGTGATCAGAAGATAGAATACATATAACATAGTACTTGCATTCAAAAAAAATATAACATAGTACTTAAGAGATCACTTAGCTAGGCTTATTATTTGAGAGAGATACTGGCTCGATCGAATATCTATTATCGATCTCTGTAAAATTGAATTTAACTCGAAGAGTGACACAACGATAAATTCATTGGGATATATTAATTTTTAAAGGAATCAAACTTTTATCAATAACAATTATTGCATGTGACAGATTCTAAAGTTTTAATTGCTTTATATTATACTTTGATTAGGAATCAAATGCATTAAATCTTGATTCCAAACATGATAAGTAAGAGATCAAAATCAAAAAGTGTAACACATAATTGACGAAAAATGATCATGTTTTATCATATACTTTTCGTCAAAAATAAAATCATTACAAATCCAAAACCGATCATTTGGATCTTCGAATCGAACCGGTTTTACAGATTCTTGTAGTAGTAGTTTACATGATCAAACACTTAGTCAATACCTCAATCAAAAAGCAAAAAGCCCATTATTTTTTTCTGCTTATATAAACACAGCTCATAGTATATAGATATCTGTGTTTATGCTGCATTGTTTTCTTGAATAATATATTTAAAACATAATATACAATTATTAAAACTATAATTATTATTAGGCCATAACAACAACCCCGGTTCGACCGGTTTTGTTCGGTTTAGATCCTTTTCTTGAATCAGCTGAATTTCTACTTGTAGAATTGGATGGTTTTCTCCTCCTTTCATTAGCTTCATCTATTTCAATTTGTTCTTGTCTGCATTCTTGGCTACAAAATGGTGTGTTCCCTCTGCAATTTTAAAAGAAATTAATGTATTAAAAAATATGCTCGGAATCTAGAAATATTGAACAAACTCAAGTCCTGAAACTGTTTTCTTTCTGTTGAATTACTGTCATTACTAAAAAACTTAAGTTGAAATGAGGTGTATATATATATATATATATATATATATATATATATATATATATATATATATATATATGTATATATTTTAAACACTTTAACACATCCCTTCAAGTGTAGACATCTAAAATTTTGGGCCAACATATTAAGGGCATTCACTATAAGACCAAAAAATGGGATGACAATATCATTATGTTGAAAAAACGAAATCTCATTTGGATAGGTGCTTTGATTCAAACGCTGATTTGTTTGATGAAAACCAGATGACAGTCGCGTTTTACACTGGTGATGCTAGCTTAATTATGCAATATGATTTTGTATGTCATCATGTTATGTATTAATGATTCTCTACTCATTTTTTTCCTACTTCCTCCAAATAATACATACTAACACTAGATATAAACATTAAATATACAACAAATTAGAGAATTCATGGGAAAACATACATATAATTGAGCTTTATATATATAATCACATACCTATACATAAAGATATCGCAGTTATGAGCAATTTGTCTCTGGCAAAGAAAACAAGAATCAAGAAAATGGGGTTCTTGCTTTTCATTTCCACCATGGGAGTATATTATTGCCGGTGACCTCATTTTTAGTCTGTCGGAAAAGAATGGAAAAGAAAAGAAGGGAAAAAAAGAAGTAGTAAACTTAGTGGGTTTAGAAAGAAAGGAAAGGAAAGGAGTGGAGTTGATAGAGAAAAAAGGAAATGCCCAAGCTTGGTGGAGGGGAAGAATCCATTGGAACTAGCTCTTATATATAATGGCTAGGTAGAGTGGAGGAAGATGCCATTATTTATATGTTTAACGAACCGAGCTCAAATTCAGGCTAGAATTGTTCAGCTTTAGAACGAGCCGAGCTCGAACACGATTTTAATTTTACGTTTACATCACGAATATGCTTGTGAACTAAACTCGAATTTAAGCAATGGATATTCGGCTCAACTCCTGAACAACACTAACCGTAAAATCTACTTGCATCCGGTTGATCAATTTGTGAAAAATGAGAATAGTTCAATAGTTTATTAAACATTAGGTTATAAAAGATGTGTGTTTGGTAGGATTCATTCACTTCATTTAATAAATTAAAGAAAAAGTGTATGCATTATGGATCCCAATTTCTCCCTTAGTAGTTGGACTAGTTGTATTCTCCCTTGGTCCCAATTATTATTATTTCTTTTTGTATATTTGTGCAATTAAATATTGTCAAGAAAAAGGGCTTATAACTTTATTATTGATTAGTTCATAAATTTCATCAATCATTTTTTTCGTTCATAACAAAAGAGTGATCACTTCTTGACATTTTTCCAGCAACTTTCGGTTAACGAAAACGCTATTTTTACTACAAACATAGTATAACATCATTAAATATTGTGTGACCTAACAAATACTGTACATTATGATGCTTTACAGAGTCGTCCCTGAGTTCTCACCGTCCTAAGCTAATTTATCAACGCAGATTTTTTATAAACAAACTGTTTTCAAAAGATATATCACATGTTTAGACTAATAAATTTATAATTTGAAAAACAATATAGAACCCTAAATTTTGATAATGTTGTAGGGCCCTACCGTTGCCTAGCTTGTAGGTCTATGCCCAGGGTGGATCCGATACTTTGTTATGTTATTCTATACTTTGCATTGTTTGCTATGTGAGGTTCTCTGTTGTTTTGCCTTATTCAAAGGACATGATCGATATATAATATACTAAATAATGTGACTTTTATTATCTGCTAAAATATTGCTTGATCATTAATGCTTGTTATCTTTACCCCTTTAAAGCTAAGCATAATGTTTGATTAATTAATTAGGTTTTAGTTTGAAATGTTTTTTTAAAAAAAAAAGGTTTTAGTTTGAAATATCCATAACAAAACTATAGTTTGAAATAGATTGGCAATTTATAATTCAAAAATAGCGGTTATTGTTATAAAACTAAGAAAATATTGGAGGAAGAACAAGAGAAAATACAAGTATAGAAGAAGAGACAATTGCTTGTATCTTATTCCAATAGTAGAAGAGGGTATTTATAGTAGAGATTACAATGTGAACACAATAATCTGAATTAATCTCAAATCTACGTAAATCAATCAGAATAATGGATAATCCATCAACGATATTATTTCATAACACTCCCCCTTGGATATCTATTATTAAAAATACAACAGATATGATATGCCTCATTAAAACCTTACTAAGAGAAAACTCAGTGGGAAAAAATCTTAGTTAAGGAACAAGAGTACATATTTATCTGTTTGATTTACTCCCCCTGAACCAAGTATCAATTTAGATTTTTCAATTGCCGCATCCCAATGCTCTTCACTAGTCTTTCAAATGTTGCAGTCGACAATGTCTTGATAAATAATTATTGGTTGACCGGATCTGTTGCACATCAATCTCCTCATTTTTTTGCAAATCGTGAGTAAAGAAGAACTTGGGTGAAATATGTTTTGTTCTATCCCCATTAATATAGCAAAATTCAATTAAGATATGCAAGATGAACTGTCTTCATATAGTGCAGTTAAATAATTTTCATTCTCATCTAGACAATGTCTCAATGAATAAATGGTAGAATCGATTGTCTCGATCGTAGTTGCATAACGTATATGTCATGTACTATTAACTTTGCTAGAAAAACCCAGTGGGAAAAAAACTAGACAAGGTAAATAGTTCATGCCATATGCGTTTCTATGTGTTGCAATGACTGCCTCATTAAAAACCTTTAACTAAGAAAACCCTTTGGGAAAAACTTGGTTAAAGGGAAAAAGAGTACAATCATTGGTTTTAAGACCAAATCCACACAAAAGTTTTGAATTGTCGCTCTTCCTGACGACAACAATCTTTCAAATGTACGCATTCCATTATTATAAACACTTATTATCCAAAACCGATGTAGAAATAATCTTATTGAACAAATCTATTATATTGTCACTAGATCGTACTTTTTCATATCACTCTCTTTTAGAGTTTACTGGATAGTCAAATGTAGGGGCTAATAAGTGTCATTCCCACTACTCACTTGTGCAACACAATCAACACTGTAATCAGCTAAATAATGGGGGAAGTAATATAATCGAAATTTGCATTCATATATTTCCACTATCATGCATCGTAATTCCTTAAAATTCATGACATTAACAATGCATTACTTACATATTCCTTTCTCAATAGGAATCTACTCAACTGATCATACTACATTCAACATGAATGTTAATGACCTTAACCATATGCATGTTGCGATTGTCATATTAATTCATTTTAGAAATCCACCAAGGATTTTCTTATCAATATTAATGTCCAACGACCCATAAATATACCGCCATGACATAAAGTTACTGTCAGATATATTAGTCAGCGGAACATTATATTATCTATAATGGGAGAATATATTTGATCATTAACAAACAAATATTTCCAATTCAAACTCAACCTCAATTGCTTATTTCATTTTTATCTAGTCTGAGTGTTTCTGACACTGTGCTGATGACTTAGGTACTGGATCCAGATATTATAATAGCAATTAAAGAGGCAAATATGTCGTCGACGACTATGATGTTTTATTATAAATTTCTCCCGTAAATTTCATTGCTAATTAGCATAAACCAATTCCTTATCAATGTATGGATTGGTTGTTCCGCAACCCCAATATTTAATCATCTGTCGCACGTGCAATTTTATTTTGGGGTTTTCGCCTTGAAGACAGATCTCTTTAAGAGATTTAATGAGTGACTGAATGTGAATTCATTTTCCACGGATTTTTACATTTTACGCCGATCGGTATTCTACGCTTCTGGCATAGAGAAATATCATCAATCATGTTGTTGGTGCCTTTATAAATAGTCACTCATTTAATTTCAATAACAGCATCTGGCGGATTACTTGTTAAATACTACAAGTAAATTATTTTTGCGAATCAGTTAAACTAATGCGTGGAAGATCGTTTATGTTGTTAAAGTTTATCGGCATTCTTTTATTCTAACATGGGGTTTTCTTTATCTCCCCGTAATGCCGAGACTCGATCTTCATCAAACATGTTGCACCGAGCTATACCTTGATGCTATTTTATTCGTTTCAAGCGATTTACACATTTAAAACCTAGTGGTTTCATTAAATATCTCGTTTCATGAGATTTTTGAAAATATTATCTCTCTTGCGCTTAATATACCACTATGTGATTTCAGATTCTTCAAGAATCGTTCAAATTACATATCATATGTAGAGCAATCACTCGAACGAGACATTGAACTTTTGGTTCATTTCTCCATGTTGCTTAGAAAATATTTGATTTATGCAAAATGTGCATAAAAGCTACCCTTCATAGGTTTGATATCAATAAATGATATGTGAACTCATAGTTCATTTATGTCGAAGTTTGTCACGAGATATAATTCATATTGGGTTTTCCTCCCTTCATTCTCGGACAACATTTTTTCATAATCGATATGTCGAAAATTTGAAATAACCCATGACGGATTCAACATTTTAATGTGAGATCCTCTTATGCGGGTATCAACAAACTTCTTTTATATTGTTCGATTTGTGGAGAAATTTTGTCTCATATAGAGATATTATATCCGTTCTCACAATTATGGATACAATGTATCGAGTTATACCAATTTTCTTGAATCACCATCCCAATTATAGTGGAATTCTTACATAAAGAATGTTTATAACCACAATATTCAGAATCACTATACGCATCTTAAATACTTAATTCTGTCGCATTCATTTCACAGAATGATTGTGATTCATCCCATGTAATATGATACATATATCATTGTTTTAAATGATGCATGAAGTATCAGTCACATTCTCTTCGTGGAATGGACATATCTCATTATTTTCAAACACATTGTTTATACACATTTCATCGGGAAATAGTATATAAAGAAAATATTTCAATCTCGATATAACACCCATATTACTCAAAAAAATCGAGACTTGAGAGAGCATAGTGCTTTATTTCAAACAATTTTGTTTCAATATAGCACTTGCATGCATGTTGCATTATGATGGCAAAATAATTAACCGCTAACCTTAACCGACAGAGTATCGGGTCAATGGTAGTATAGTGGTTTCAAGGTCGAATCCACAGGGAGTAATGTCTAAGTACCAAAGTCGACTTAGAACTTAGTTCAGGTCAAAATAGTGGTGGAGAGATATTATACTAGTGCAAAAGTAAAGATTATACTAATGAGTTTACTTCTAAGTATTAAAGGGCATAGTCGAACTATGATCCCACGAGCTACTTTTACCCCTAAGGAAGGACTCAACAGGGAACGTGCCTTAACCGACCTACCTATCCAATGTAGTTTAACGACATCCCCGGGTGCCAACTCCTAATTCTAGCGATTAGACTGAACAACTCGATCTAACCACCCTATGTGAAGTTAATTAATTCTCCCTTTAGAAAACCAATTAACCTAACATGATTAAGCTCTAGAGTCGCTCGAACAACGATGACAAACCTCTGTATTGGGTTCGGACCTAACAACTAAGCCGAATCTACGCAACAATCCTAAAACCCCTTATCCCACATCTCACCGCAAAATGCATTTATAAGTTTGATGTGTGTGACAGTGAACTAGGTGATCAATCTAATTCAAAGACGTTAAAACAAGTTTTAGAACGTGGATTAATCGTGTAAACAATAATATTACGCACTACACAACTCCCAATCTCATCCCCCTTAGGGTTTTAGCTCTCTTTCACATAATTCGACTACACATGAATTTAGCTACTCATAATTATGCTAATAAACAAAATAAGAATTGAAATCATGCTAGAAATAATAAAAGAGAAAGTATTCATTACCATATAAATGAGGAAAAATCTGATCTGAAACAGTGCGAAGAAATAATCCACCAAAAAGACAATCTTTTGAACTTGAAACGTAAATCTAAGCTATGAAAAGTGTTTAGAATCAAAGGATGTAATTTATAGGATCAAGGGATCAAAGGGTGATCACACTACACTAAAACCGCACACAAATCGCCTAAAAAGAGTCTAAAGTCGGCCAAAGATCATTAAGGGCTGAATGAGCTGCGTATTTATAGAGTAGGTCGAAATCTGCTGCTGTCGGTCCCGGACGCCCGTCTGGTCCATGTCAGACGCCCGTCCGCCTGGAAAATATGAAGATATTAGGGCTTCGTCTTCATTGGACGGGCGTTCGCATTCCTCTAGACGCCCGTCTGGTAACTTATGACTTGAGGCTTTTCGACCCCTGGACGCTCGTCTGTGTTAAATGAGCTTCGTGAATCGGGCTGAGCCTACCCAAACGCCCGTCTAGGGGTCTTTTGGACGCCCGTCCAGCCAAAAACATAACTTTCTGAATGAGTATCAATTCTGTGGACGCCCATCTGGAATGAGCAAACGCCCGTCTGATGTGGCCGTCCCTCAGACGTCCGTCTGGCTTGTCCTCATCCAAACTTGGCTTTTCTTCACTTTTTATGCTACATTCGGGCCACGATCACGTCTCATAGTCCAAAACATTGCCTTCCGGGTCCTCGAGTCACCTAAGTCCTGCAATAACATAGACAAACAAACACCACGCATAATTCTGCAAGACAAAAGCGCTCGGAAAAGAGTGAAATATCGCTAAAAAGGCGGAGTTTACTATCGATATGACAGTTTAACTCCCCGTGTATATAATTCCCGATATTACTCTCGACACGGTCTATATCTACCCAAAACATGCCAATAAGGTGATAAATGGGGGTTAAACTGCACATTAAAGTACAGTAAAGTTGACTCTCATCAACCACCTCTTATTAAAGTAAACACTGAACGTACACCGCTTGACTCTATCGTACCACGAAAACGAAGTGTGTGTGCTATAGACCGATGACTACACTCAAAATGATCACCGGCTTTGAATACCAGCCAAATGACTACACGCAGCTCATACCGGGCTAGAATCTCCACTAATCGAGGCAACCGAGGCTAAATACGGTCAAGTAGGACTTGAAGGGTTATAATGTCAAGCTCGGGACGGGGTTAATCGAAAGGAAATTTTGGGACTGGAGAAAGAAAAAAAACACGAGTGAACATAATCATTTCATGTATTCTTGCTTTGAAAACATACCAAACCACACCAAAATTCTTTCGATTCTTTCTGTACTCATTTATAAACAACCACAACCTTAACATCATACTCTTATTTATTCAAAACATCCTTCTTTGACTCCTTCTTTTTTTAATCTTTATTCAAACTTCTTCTCTTTTTTTTCATTCTTTTTTTCTCTTTACTTTATATTTTTCCTCGAACGAACAAGCCTCACAATAGATTCCTCGAGCTCCTCCCCTTCATTATATTAGCTCATACCAACCAACTCCTCTCAAAACACGCACCATCTCCCACACCACAATTGCTTCAGCAAGTGTGTCCAAAGTAACAATTAAGTCCACTCGTAGGGTGATCAAAAGAAACGTGACAAAAAATAAAGCTCAGGGTTAGGGTAATACATGCTAAGTAACCAAACGGCTAAATGTCGGACGATGGTCAGACCATCCTATTCAAGGCTTAGAGGGGTTACGAGGGTATAATGTTGGGATTTTGGCTTATTTGGCTCTGGCTAGGTCAAAGAAGCGCCATAACTCTCATCCTGTATCCGGCCTAGGTTAACCTTTCTATTTCGCCTCGAAACTAGTGGTACAAGTGCGTATAGCAACTAGACTAAGTGCAACCAAGGTCTACGTGCGGTAAAAAGGGTTCGTATCGTGACAAAATAAAATCGCCTGGCATACATTACTCGTTTACTAAGACATCCACCAAATCCATCGTGAGAAACATGCATCTAACGCGGTGTCAAACCGTGAAAAGTTTTAAAATTTTAAGCCACGAACTGACTCGAAAACGGACATTAACTAAGCATATCACAATTAATGGCACATTTATCAATCGAAACAATAAAGCTAAGTCGTCTGCCCACCCCCCACTTTGAATGAAGCACTGTCCTCAGTGTGTGAATGAGATAGAAAAGGAGAATTAGCTTTAGACCCGGCAGAAAGGCGCTATCGAACCCGTAACAGCCGTGAGAAAACACGACCCCAATCCCTATGCCAAACAAAAAAACAACCACAGCAAAGCATGCACGGGACATGGTCCTCGTGCCAAAACATTGGGTAGGGAGGGGAATAACAATAAAACGGCCCTGTCACGTCAGAAAACTCGATACGCAAGTGTAAAGCACAGAGTGGAGTGTTATAGATGGATAAATGACCCAAACGGGTAAAGCACAGAATTTTCAATCCCTTCTGATTCTAACCTTCGTTTCAACACAATTTATTATCAAACCTTAGAAAAACTCAGATAGTGGTGGGTTGCCTCCCACCGAGCGCCTTTGTTTTACGTCGTTGGCTCGACCGGATGACGCTCAACTGACGCAACTCAAAACAACCTCAAATAACATACCAAATAAGCATATAGCATGTCAACCAAATTCAGCATTCATAAGTTTGAGCATGCCCAATGATATACCTAGTGCAAACATCAAAAGATTCAAACTAGTGAATGGCTTACCTCTTGCAATTTGTGCCGCTTTCTCCTGCCATCTCACACTCTCTTTCCTCTCCGGTTTTGGCGATGGCTTCCTCTTAGACTTCTTGTAATCAGGTGGTTCATCAATCCGCACTTTTCCCAGCTCGGGGAGCACCGGTGCAACGGGCGATCCGGATTTATTCTGTGCCTCGATCTTGCCTCGATCGACGACATCTCGTAAGCGCACCGCATCTCTTTTTGACAATCTTTTTTCTTCCTGCACGTCAGTACGCACCACACCACAAGAAAACAAAGACTCTATATATAAGCATTCATCATTTATAGCATTTGGACCTCTATCCTTGTAAACATTTAAACGCTCTCTCTCGCCCCCAACTCCAAACGAAATATCTCCACTCTTTACTCCTATCTGAGCATCACTAGTGGTCAAAAAGGGACGACCTAACAGGACAGAGGTCCTAGAGTCCATCTCTATGTCAAGAATCACAAAATCCACAGGGAACACGAACTTGCCTACTTGAACTAGAACATCTTCACTACCCCCAACGGTTTCCTCACCGACCTATCAGCCATTTGTAGGGTCATTCCCGTAGCCTCTAAATCACCTAACCCTAATTTTTCATATAAAGTCTTAGGCATCAAGCTCACAGAAGCTCCTAAATCACATAAAACATTTTCAATTACAGTATTCCTATGGTGATAGGAATGGTGAAACCTCCTCTATCTCTCATCTTGGGGAATTTTACTGTCATAAACTGCTGAACACTCCTCCCTCAGCTTAACTACTGATGACGGACAAATTGTACCCGTTATTCTATGATCTTTATCCCCGATTCTAGTTTAAAAGAGCTTTAATGTAGGGATAATAAGTCGTAATATGCCTAATTTATATATACCCCGAGTTACGATTCGTTATTCTGCATTTCGATGATTTATTGCATTATTTGGTACTACAAACTATGTTTTTGTATGATAAATACAGTGAGCATTATGGACGGACTACGGAGAAGGAATTAAAGATCCAGGACAATGCAGATCCCAGCAGAAGACAGAGCCCAGAAGCAGTGCAGGCTCGATCGACCGAGCCCAGCTATTCGGTCGACCGAGTGGACTTAAAGCCCAGCAAAGTCCAGCATAT
>CM044904.1:93544258-93566984 GCA_024500145.1 Gentiana dahurica var. dahurica
GCCACTGAGGAAATACCCTCATATGCCAATGTTGTAATAAATGAAGAAGAGGATACAACTTCTTACCAAGAAAATGAATATCAAGGAATAATATTCCTAATTGAATATGATGATCAAAATGAGTTAGTTATATCTAAACCAAAAATGTCTTTATTTCAGACAAAAATTAGATTTTTAGGACATAATATTGAGAAAGGAAATATAATTCCTATATAACGTGGTATTGAGTTTGCATCAAAATTTCCAGATATTATTTTGGATAAAACTCAATTACAAAGATTTCTAGGCAGTTTAAATTATGTTTCTGCTTATTATAATAGCAAAGGATGTTGCTATACTTTATGATAGATTAAAAAAATCACCAGAACCTTGGTCTGATCAACATACTAAGGCTGTTAAAATTATTAAAACAAAAGTAGCCAATCTACCTTGTTTAATGTTAGCTAATCCTTCATGGGATAAAATAATTGAAACAGATGCTTCAGATATTGGTTTTGGAGGAATTTTAAAACAAATTTGTCCAACAACTAAACAAGTTTATCTTGTAAGATTTCATTCTGGTAAATGGAATACTAGTCAAGCAAATTATTCTGCAGTAGCAAAAGAAATCTTAGCTATTGTTAAATGCGTTTTGAAATTTCAAGATGATCTATATAATAAGAAATTTTTTATTTATACAGATTGTAAATCTGCTAAATTTATGTTTAATAAAGATTTTAATAGGACATTTTGTCTAATAACACATTATTCTGTCTAATATTAATGCCAAGGGTATAATAGGACATTTTGAAGGTAAATAAATAAAATTTGATTTTATTACTAAACCTATACCTAATGTTCTTAATCAAATTAAGGATCTTATAGATCATAAAGATTTACATTTAAATTTCTTGAAACAAGAAATTAATACATCTTCTATAGATGAAAAGCTTTTAAATGGAAAGCTTAAAGAAAAAATGACGGATTTTTCCATTGCTTGTAAATATGCCCATTTTACTAAGCTTGACACACTAATCCTCTATTTTGGTATCAGAGCCATGGCAGTATTTATAGTTATCTTCTGTTATATTTTAACACTTTCTTTAAAAATGTTAAAAAATACAGAAAGATTAAAAAATAGTCTTACACAAGAATTTGAAATACCCAGAAATCTGGATTTATTGAATAAATGGACTATCCCTAGGATAGAACCAAAAATGATTTACCAATTGGGTACATTCGAAAGATTAGGTTTAAAACAAATTGTTAAAATTATATATATCAATACTATTCAATAAATAGTCATACGAAAATCAAATGATTGTAAATGTATATGGATAACTATTACTATGTGACCATCATTTCCCATATAATTGATTAATAGTCTAACGTTTGCTCATTTGTCCCATATACTAGAAAGCTTCTAACATATATCCCAAAATTGCATTCATGATCATTTCTATATTAGGTGGGAAAAAAACAACACAACAAAAAACAGTTAAACACTAACCGAAAGGGGGGCACTCCCTAAAAAACAACACAACAAATTCACATGTGATGTTTTCAAGTGAGAATCCTAAGGAGTTATTATTTGCATCACACTTATTTTACTTGTGCATCATTATATATGTGTATCACATTAGAATCGGCCTTATTAAAGTCGATTTTGGAGTTAAAAATCCGGTTTTCCGTAGGTGGATAGAGATAACTGGCCTTAGAAAAATCGGTTCTTGCTCCAAAACCTTTGAGAAGTCGGTTTTGTAGCTACAGAAATGACTTTCAAATAATCAATTCTACTGAGATTTACAAGTAGAATAGTGCACAAACAAAAAAGTGGGAACCAAAAACCCTAATTTTAAGATGCTTATAAGTCATACCTGATACTTCATTGAAGCTTTGCACTTTGTGATATATATATATATATATATATATATATATATATATATATATATATATATATATATATATATATATATATATATATATATATATATATAAATTGTAACATCCCGACTTTTTAGAAAATGGTAAAAGAGTTTTTTAACAAAAGTTCACATTTTTATTTTATTTAATTAAAGGATTTAAAGTATATATATATATATATATATATATATATATATATATATATATATATATATATATATATATATATATATATATATATATATATATATATATATATATATATATATATATATACATATAATGGAGTTAATTTTGGAATTCATGAATTAATAATTATATTTATTATTGTGGGAAGTTTTATTTGAGTTACTAGAATCAGAATTCAAAACGTTTTACCTTCAACATTGAAAGCAAGGGGAAAAGGGAGAAGAGACTTCTCCAAAATTCTCTCTTGATCTTTGACAGTTTTCAGAATGGAGGATAGATTTGGAATCAGCAGAGAAGGGGCTTGCTTTTGATCCTAAGTTCATCAAAAGTTGAAAGGTAACATTTTTTGGCCCCAATTGTGGTTTTGATCAAGCCTTGTAGTTCTTCTTGGTGTAATTCGTAGAATTTATGTTATAGAACCTTGTGATCAAGTCTAAGTTCTTTTGGGGTTTGATCACATAGGTTTTTGGTTGAAGGATCTGTGTTTTTGGGGCTGTTGTGCTTTGAAGGTTGCAAGGAATCTTTTTAACAGGTAAGGGGCTCTTCCTAATGTGTAATTAGGTTTATGATGTTTAAGGTTGAGTGTTTGTGGTGTTTTAATGCTAGAAATCATGTCTACTTGTTGTTAGAGAAGTATGTGATGTTTAGTTATATAAAAGTGAGGCTTTTCTGCTGTTTTGTTGTGCCTATTGATGTTAAACTTGTTTGGAATTGAGTGGGGATTGTTTAGATGCATAAACTGAGTTTTTGGTAGTTTTTACGCTTGGTTCGGGCGCGCTGGGAGTCAGAACGCCTGTTTTTACATTCAGAGCCTTGGTGCAAGCTCACCAGAAGCCTGCATGCGCACCAGATCCAGTGCATGTGCACTGGGCGTGTTTTTTTTTTTTTGTTGTGTTTGATCAGTTTTGAGTCCCGAGTCTAGTTTCAAATGTTGTTTCTTGATCTAATAACATTAAATGAACTTGAACAAGCCCTTCGTATGCGTTTAGTTCCGGCACCGAATGTACTCTTCAAGGGAGTTGAAGTTCGGGACCGTCGGAAGAGTATGATTGGATTGTGCTTTGATGAATTAGACTTCATCATTGTCTGTGTATGTTCTAGGTCTTGTGCATGTCTAAGGGTCTAAGTAGGAGAGTAGGAGTTGTGAGGGAGCTTATTTGAAAATACTTAGGTGGTTAGTTAACAACATAATAATAATCATACTTGTGTAGTAAAAAGATTAAACATCAATCCATTCTTGGTAAGACACAAGTCTATATCACGATGTGTGGGCGTTCAGATAAAGTGGATAACTTCGTAAGTTTCTGAGACCCTAAGTACACAGGAACACCACCCCATAAGTCTGAGACCCTACGTATGGAGGGACTTCACCGAACGTGTACGCTATCGGGATTTCCCCCGTGGCTATTGGTGTGATCCGCTGATAGGTTGTAAACGATATCTCGGGGTGGATATTCATCATGCGTAGTACCATTGAATGATGTAACAAAGATAAGCTAAGCTAGAAACCAATTGTCACGACATGTTGATGAGCATGAAGTGAACCCTAGAGTTTGAGTCGGTTTCACAAAGATAACATAATAATAATAATATGAATCTTTCGTGTAAGACTTAATTATACATTAGCTTCTCACTCTTGATAAGTACTTTGTACTTACCTCAATAGCATATGTTGTTTTGTGTAGTTTTGGGGTGAGAAGACGAACAGGTTAGCCTTGAGCTCGTTGAGGAGTTCGATGATGATTTGATGACGTTGATGCCATGATGATGCTTTCTTTTACCTTTGTATTAAATGTTGTACTATATAATGTTGTATCTTTATTTCAAATTTGTAAGACAAGTGTTATGTCTTTCTTTTGGAACATCGTATGTTGTAAGCTTTATATCGTTGTTATAAGCTTTTTCCTTTCTACCTCTAGTCGGTTTGTATTCTATTCTTAGAGACATTTATGATTTTACCCGAGCCTTTTAGGCTTCCGTTGCTTTAACTTTGATACGACAACATAGAGGATAACGTATAATATTAGATATATTTAATGTTATACGCACCGAACGTTTTCTTCCGGATAAGGGCTCGGTATCCGGGAGCGGGGCGTTACAGTTGGTATCAAAGAGAAGCGTCCTTGCTGTCCTAGGCTTCCATTTCTCCATTCCTTAAGATAAGACTTCTCTAGACCACTTAGTAACCATCCTGACCCCTTTGATATTTCAGAATGGCAGGAACGCGTAGAAGTTTCTTTACTAACCTAAGCTTCTATTCTTAAGATAAGGTATCTTAGATCTTTTAGAACCTTTCTGATCTCTCTTGTTCTTGGTGGTAAATTCCATAAGGATAAGATCCTTAAACCGTGGTTAGGTTTCACTAGGGCCAAGTGAAGAGTCATCTTAGGCGAAGGTTAGGTTGAGTTCTAAGCTCACATCTTTTATGTGATGCCCTCAAGTTTGTTTCTTCTTAGACCCTTAATAGAATCCTTACCTTCTTTTGGAGCTTTCAGACTTTTCTCTCATTGCTCTTTCTCTTGGAGGATTTAATGTTTTCTTTTTGCAACATTTGGATTTAATCAATTCTTTTATTTTGCCTTTAACGGGGTTCGAACACTGGTTCGAGTGCTAGATTATAGTCTAACTCACCACTAGACCGATGCACCTTTTATTTTATAATTTGGTGTTATGCAAAACGAGTAAACGATTTTGTTCACGTTTCTATATGTCTTTTAATATAGTTTCTGATGTTCCAAAAATTCTATAAATTTTCAGCCACTTAGAAAGTTGTCTTATCTACAATTTCTCTCTTTACATCAACTCAGTTTTCAAATTGGATTGTTCAATTTCTCTCTTAATATCAACTCAGTTTTCAAATTGGATTGTTCATAAATTGCTTGACAAGGATGAGCACTCTGTTCAGAAAATTTTGCAACGGTACTCTTACTTATGAATCTGTTTTGAATAAGCTAAACACCTTCAAATGACTTGGATTTTTGATATCTTGTAGAAAACTTTCTTCTCTGCAATTTGTGTTTTGGATCCAAGTGTAAATTCTTTCTGGTTTGAGTACAATCTGCAACACAATGCAGATTATAAATTTCTGAAATTTTTGACAGCTTGCAGCAGTCGCCGAAAATTATTATTTTAACCAACCTATGCTTTTCCAAAAATTTTGATTTTTGGGCAGCATGTGTAAAACTTATATACCTACAACTTTTTTTTTATGTATCGTGTTCAAAATCTGTTTGGTTTGTTTTGTGCAAGTCAATCATTTCATGGTTGATGTATGTACCTAAACTTTTAAAACCATTTAAGTACTTGTTAATGAAAGGCTAGACAACGTCCTTTCACCTTGGAAGTTTAGGTGTGGGGTTTTAGGTGTGGGGAAGGCTTTGAAGCATAAGACTTTTAACTTAGTTGTTATCCAAAATAAGAAGTTTGGTAGATAGGTATTAAGTGTTGTAGATTTAATATCCTTCTGTGACGAGAAACAATTACATAGTGACTTTCCAATCCCACGTTTTCTTTGACGAGGTGCTCTTTTATAATCATTTGGTTTCATACTTGGTTACCCCTAATTTCATATGTTTCCCCATCCATACTATCTGTAACCCATGTTCTAGCTAAATCATCCATTTGAAACTCGGTAAAAGTTCCCTTATTGCGAAGTTTTGTTTTCCAAGTGTGTACATTCTTTGATGTGTCTTATTTTTATTTTATTTTTTTATGAATATGTTTTTATCGTGTCAAATGCTTGATTTAAGGAAATAAGTTTCTCATCCTTCGAACTATTTGAACTGGCAACTGCATATCCTTCCACTGTATCATGTTTAGCAAATTTAGGGCAACATACTTTTGCATCCTAGTGATTACCTTCAATGCATCACCTACGAGATATTTTAGTACATACAACTTTTTGTCTAAAGACTCCACTTTTTTTATTAGAATTTTATCCCATTTTGATAACCGGTTGAAAAAAAAAATCAAAATTTCTCAAAACACCCATTTTGGTTACATTCAGTCATGTCGATATTTACTTTTGAACTACTGCGTTTTCGCTTCCTTACAAAATTTTCAAAAAAAAAAAAAAACAACGAGCAGTCAAACCTCTTTTTACCTCTCATGCAGGCCTTTTAAAGTTATGCTTGACAAAGAATCAGCCTGCAACTCGTTTTGTTAAGGGTATTCCTTGACAAAATTTTGCTATAAGTTTTAAGTTGTTTTGTCTTGTTTTAAATCATCCTTCTTCAAATTGGAAGAAATGGCTTTCTGATTTTCTTAAAACAAAGGTTTATCCTCATCCCTTTGAACATTTTCACCCTCGATGCAAATCTTTTGACAATTTCTCAATAGTCCTTAAAAATAACAAAAATAACAACAAAAAAAAAAGCTTGTATTAGTCTTTGAACGATACGAAAACATGCATTATTTGAATCTCTTGTGTCTTCTTTACTCAGTCGTCACTTATGATTTCTTCACGAAGCACTTCTCCAATTTACTTGGACTTTATCATTGAACCTCTGGAGAAGATGTTCCATGTTTTCAAAAATTAAAGATAGTAATAATTTATGTTGGATAAGATTTGAAACTTCTTCCACTCTCAGATCCCTTTCATTTGAATTTTTGTTGTGAAGGACAAAAGTTTATCAAAAGAATCTAATCATACATATTCTTCCAAGGCAAGGGAAAAAATGCTTTCAAATTGGATTTATATAATAATATGATCTTTCTGCTACGACAAATGTTTTAGTCGGAGACTTGTGTTTTATTGATTTTATCACAAGTGGCCTCATCTTGGTAAATCTTCTATGTCGTCCATTTTGTGTTATCTAAACAAATTTTGTACTATATGCATGAGAACTGAGTTCAAACCATCTTTCATTTTTTGTGTCACATGTCTCAAGATTTCCTATTGCTATCTTCCTTAGTAATTTCAGTTCTCAAGAGACTTTTATAACCATTCTTACATTTCTTCTGAAATCAAGGTGAGGGTATGTATAAACATTTTTTTTCCTTGAATATGTTTTGCTTAAATAAATTCTTTTACAACTCCATTTTTCCAGTTGGACCGCAAAACTGTTATGATTGCTTATAACTCGCTACCCAAAAGTTGTTTCTTGTCATTAGGTAAGCCTTATAAGGTTGGCGGAAGGTGTTTATATGGTTTCCTTTTTGAAGACTAGTAAAGATTGAAGTATGTCTATGGTTTGGGTTTGCTATAGATGGATTAGTGTTGGGTTGATAACAAGACAGAGTTGAAGTTCTTTAAGTTAATAGCTAGTTTCTTGAAGGTAAGGCGGATGTATAGGTCAAAGTAAACTTCGTATAAGTATGGAAACTTTTGTAAGGGTGACAAATGGACGAGAACCTAGAAGAATACTACTTGTTAGTTAGTGGATTGACATATGACTTTTGGGACAAAGTGTTATAGGAGGAGCTAAAAAAGTTAGGTTAGTAAAGTTGAGTATAAGGTAAATAAAAGGTGTGAATACGCTAGAGTAGTGCTTGGGTCTAAAGTACAAGATTAGTTGTGATGGACGTATTGAAGATGAAAATACTAAGGTTCAAATCAGTTGGAGATAATGTTTTTGAAATTGAACTAGAAGGTAGGAAAGCTGGTATCTAAGATTAAAGTGGAGTTGGTTCTGGAAAGTTTCGAGGGTGAAACTTCTTTAAGGGATGAAGAATGTAACACCCGACTTTTCAAAAAATGGCAAAAGAGTCTTTTAACAAAAATTGAGATTTTTTGTTTTATTCAATTAAAGGATTTAAAGTATGTAAATATATATATATATATATATATATATATATATATATATATATATATATATATATATATATATATATATATATTCAAAATATAGTTAATTTTGGGATTAATGAATTTATAATTATATTTATTATTGTGAGAAGTTTTATTTGGGGATTTAACTTCCCAGTAAGATAGAAGTTGTCAAACATGAGTTACCAGAATCAGAATTCAAAATGATTTACCTTCAACGTTGAAAGCAATGGGAAAAGGGAGAAGAGGCTTCTCCAAAATTCTCTCTTGATCTTTGACGGTTTTCAGAACGGAGGATAGATTTGGAATCAGTAGAGAAGGGGCTTGCTTTTGATCCTAAGATCATCAAAAGTTGACCGTTAACGGTTTTTTGCCCCAATTGTGATTTTGATCATGCCTTGTAGTTCTTCTTGGTGCAATTCGTAGAATTTATGTTATAGAATCTTGTGATCAAGTCTAAGTTCTTTTGGAGTTTGATCACATAGGTTTTTGGTTGAAGAATCTGTGTTTTGGGGGCAAAAGTCGCCGGGACAGATAGGATTGACGTCGTTTTCTTGCAAAAGTGTTGGGGCATAGTAAGGGAGGATGCTCTAAAGGTCATTTTGGGAGTCTTGATCAACGAGGCAGATTTGGGCCTGTTGAATGAAACGTACATCTCGCTTATTCCGAAGGTAGCCACGCCCATGGTCATGACAGAGCAGCGTCCGATCTCCTTGTGCAACTCGATTTATAAGCTGATTTCACGGGTGGTGGTGAACAGTTTCAAAAATCTTGTTGTGAAGATGTTGGAAGACTTGATTGTTGATTGCCTTGGTAAGAAGGTCTGCTATTTAATATTTTGAAAAAAAATATCTTATATTTACCTTAAACACCATCGCATCATGAAGTTCTACTTATATACCGGTAAGCAGCAACGTCCGAAAAATATTAGTATTCAAATATAAGTCATAATGGAGAAATATGTATATCGGATGTCATCTTCAGCTGAACCGAGCAGACGAGGCGACTTATGTTTCCAACCACGGTTAGATCCATGAATTCTTATCGGATTGGAAAATCAGAGTGATTTTGTTTCTTGATTACTGACAAGTCTATTATTGCTTTCGAAGCTTTCCATTCTTTGAAGTTGGGTGCGCATGGATGCCATAACCACGCGGCACAGAAACTGGATATGGCGAAGTCTTTAGATAGAGTAGAGTGGCAGTATCTCTGGAGTGTGATGGAGCGTACGAGGTTTCCTCCTTCGTTTGTGAGTTTTGTACGTCGGTGTGTCTCTACTGCATTTTTCCAGGTTATAATCAATGTGCGGCCGAGCAGGCGAATCATTTCAATCCGTAGGATTCGGCAAGAGGATCCCTTATCAAATTTTTTCATCATTTGTGCAGAGGACTTTACTTATTTGTTGAACAATTACGTTAGTCGGGGTGCTTGGCGAGGTATCAATTTTCGGAGTGAGTCGGAGATAGCGCATTTCCCATTTGCTCTTCGCAGATGATTGTATGCTTTTCTTTGAGGTTTTGGATGGGACAGTTGAGACTCTTTTAAAGTTGTTTGACCAGTATGGCTCACTTTCTGGCTAGGTAGTTAATTTCCATAAGTCGTGATTTTGTTTTGCGGAGATAATTCCTTTAAAGAGGCGCGAGCAGACCTCAGAGTGGTTGCAGATTCCCCTTGGGGATGGTTCGGGGAAGTACTTGGGCATGCCATATATCACGGCCTGGAACAAATGCCAGGTGTTCGGGAATCTCAGGGATAAAATCTGGAAGAAGTTGTTGGGCTGGAAGGACAAGCTGTTTTCTCCGGAGGGGAAAGAGGTCTTTATTAAATCGGTTCTGCAGGCTATACCCACCTTCATTGTGCAGTGTTTTAAGATGTCGGTTACGCTCATACGGGGACTTGAAAGGGCAATCATAGGATTCTTTTGGGGCGACACAAACAATAAAAGAAAGGTGCATTGGAAGAACTGTGAGACCTGTTGCCTCGCTAAGAATTTGTGACGGTTGGGATTTAGGGATTTGGAGTGTTTTAATTTAACTCTATTGGCTAAGCAGGCTTGACGGCTTCTAATCCTTCCCGCATCTTTTGCTGATCAGGTTTTGCAGACGAAATACTATTGGGACAACACTTTCTTTAGGGCTCGCTTAGGTGCACGACCCATCTTTTTATGGCGTAGCATTATGAAAGGGAGAGATTTTTTGATCAGTGGGATGAGGTGGCGGGTGGGAACGGCCACCGTGATTCCGAATACCGTATGCTGGGCATGAGTTGGCTACCACTGCTAAGGTTTCGGAGCTCTTTCTTCCCAACACGAGGATTTGATCAGCCAAACAACTGATTAGCCCTTGCAATGCGATTCTGGCTACTACAGTTGCCCTAGGCACTCATTCAGATAGACAAATTTGGCACTATAATCGGAAGGGTGTGTATACGGTGAAGTCGGGGTACTTTCTAGCTCTTTCTCTGTATCGGCCATCTCTCTCTGCAGTGAAGCCATCCACATCTACGAGGAGAGATATGGTGTGGCGGTTGTGTTGGACCCTACCTAAGCAGCCACGCATTCAGCACTTCTTGTGGTGGTGCCTGCATGATTGCTTAGCCATTGGTCATAGTTCGTTGCATAGGTAGATGAGAAACGGTGTATACCTAACATGTGGAGAGTCGATGGAGACTCTTAAACATACCTTATTTCAGTGCGAGTTGGCGGATCGAGTCTGGAGGGTGATGATGTATAAATCGTCACAGGTGTCCTTGCGGTGTATAGACGGTGGATATCTGGCTGTATTTAAGGTGGTGTAGTACTCCGGCGGGTGGCGGTATGGAGGGATAAAAATGGACACAGCTTTGGCTTGCAAGTATAGTGTATATCTCATCTTCTTCTAGTTTACAATGATCACACCTTTTTATAGAGGTGGGTAACTTAGGGAATAAGTAATCTATTAGATATTTCACTAATAGCTAGGTTTAACTTAGATACTAAGCAAGACGAAATATCTAAGATACAAGTGGGGAAAAGATCTGGATCAATCGGCGGCCATCTCTCTGAGGTCGCAAGGAGCAAGCCTTTTCCGGCCTCGTCCCCTTGGCGCCCCTTCTTGACTTGCCTGGATGAGATCCACAGGATCTGTTGCACTTGCCTGGGACCTCAAATGCTTTGGTCACGGCGAGGTGAGACACAGTGGCCGCCCTTTTTGCGATCTCTTCTGTCATGCCGGAGGGTGGCCGCAGTGGGTTGTCTCCCACTGTTGAGGTGGTGGAATTATTTATACCCATCAATGGCCCCCTACTCCGTGCTTTAATGATATTCCCTGAGGATATGAAGGATGGAGTAATTATCAACACATTTTATGACCTCGTCGTCGGATGCGACTTGTACACTTAGGGCCGTGTTTTTAAAGCAAGCGACCTCAAAGTAACTTTGGGTCAGTTTTTGCGACCTTGTCGTCTGATGCGACTTGTTCACTAAGGGCCGTGCTTTCAAAGCATGCGGCTTTCGAAGTAACTCTGGGTCTGTTTTTGCGACCTTGTCGTCTGATGCGACTTGTTCACTAAGGGCCGTGCTTTCAAAGCATGCGGCCTTCGAAGTAACTCTGGGTCTGTTTTTGCGACCTTGTCGTCTGATGCAACTTGTTCACTAAGGGCCGTGCTTTCAAAGCATGCGGCCTTCGAAGCAACTCTGGGCCTGTTTCTGCGACCTTGTCGTCTGATGCGACTTGTTCACTAAGGGCCATGCTTTCAAAGCATGCGGCCTTCGAAGCAACTCTGGGCCTGTTTGGTGGGGCGAGATCGTCAATCGTGGCTGACGTCAGTCCTCCAGGTGCCATTCTGCTGAGTAATGCGGCCGCCTTTGCAACTGCCTAGGCAGTTGCACGTGAGCATTGATGGGACGCACCTTCGAATTTCGAAATTGATAACTGCCGCCCCAATCTGAACCGTCGGATGAAGGGTTCCCAACCGTTCGATCGTGGCCCCCTTGCCTATATAAGGCTTTCACCCCTCAACCTCCTCACACTTTTAGCATTCCTTATTTCCTTCGCTGTTTATCGATCGGAATTCTTAAGGTTTTGCGGCGGAGCTTTGAAGGTTCAGCGGCGTTTCTTTGGTGGTTTTAGGATTTCAAGGTGGTTCTTTTGAAGATTCCGACCACTTTCTTGAGCATTTCCCAGTCTTCACGCGGATTTCCTCTTTTCCTCAGCAAATCGGGTAAGAATTCCTATCTTTTAACTCTTTTATTCATCCATCCCTGCGTTATTTTTCCATTCTTCCATATGCATTATTTCCTTCTTTCTTTCTGCAATGGGGATGCAAACTCGATTTGTTTCTGATTAATAATGGGGGTTTTTCCTGGGGAGAGATTATAGCTTTTCCTGGGAAAAGTGGGGTTTCACCCGCTCCCCTGCTTTCCTCTGTAATTTTATTTGTGATCTCTCTTGCAAAAACGGAGGAGGCGGCATTGAAGTGGGTGCGATCACCTTCCTGGGCTAATTTATTATTATACCAGGTCTGAAAGCTCCACCTTTTTCCTCCCTTGTTTTTGCAGGATGTCGGGGAATGATCATTCTGGCGATGATTCTACGGAAAGGGAGATTAATGATTATGCTGAGGAGGACCCCATATTATCTGCGGCCTCAGTCGGCGATCTACTGGACGAGGTGGAAGTGGAAAGTACTCGTGCAGGTGTTGGCGAGATTACTGCTGATGAGGTCGCTACTATGGACGCCGACCCTTTTGAGTTGGAGGCCTTTATCTCTGCCAGAAATCCGCCGCGTATAGAGAGCCTTAAAAAGAAAGCGCGGGCTCAAAAATCTCCAACTGTTCACGGGGCTGAAAAAATTGCGTCCCCGGCTGAAGGACAAACTGCGGTCCCAAGTACTAGCGGCGCTCCCGACCACGACGAAGCTTATGTCCAGGACGCCGCAGTTCATGAGTTAATGGGATCCAGTGAGGATGAAAATGCTGAATTGCCTCGGAAGGATATCTGGGCGCCCGCGAAAAAGCCGAAGAAAAAGAAAATTGCGAGCCAAACCATGACAGTCGGTGAGGCCGCCGCGGCCGCCACCCAGCCGAAAATCTCTCGACCTAACAATCCTGAAGCTATGCGGGAGTTTGCGACCATGACGGCGTATGAGAAGGATGTTGATAAAAAATGGTCCCGACTGTGTAAGGGCAGCGATCTCAATAGGACCATAAATCGTATATTTGGAATCGACACCAGTGTGTATCGGTTTTCTTTTTTCGATTATGAGAAGGAGGCCGACAAATTTAAGCCCGGGGATCACAAGGATTATGTATGTGCGCGCCGCTCCGAGGACACCCTTATCCTTCACTTCCATCATTTGCATGCGGGTCTGAGACCGCCTTTCGATCCTTTTATTGTGAAGATCTGCAAGGAGATGCAGGCGCTTCCTTCTGATTTTGCCGTCGGGGCTATTATCCAGTTGATGGCTTTCACAGTTATGTGCCGGATTCTGAAGATTGAGCCGACGTTAACTTTACTGGGGCAATTTTATTTCTTCTGTGGGACGACTGTTCCTGGACAAATCTCCCTGAGGACGAAGACTCCCCGGCTACTATTCCCGCTTCCCAATAAGTTTCACAAATGGGGGCAGCGGGTACTGAAGGTCGAGTCGAAGGTGGGTTGGCCTTTTCCCAGGGCAGAAGTCCGCGGAGGCAAATCCATGCTTTTGATCCTTGACCCCCCTGTGAGTGAGCGGCACTATGTAAAGGGGCTGATGACGTTAATTCAGTCGGATGGGGCGGCGGCCTCTCGGAGAAATGTTTCTTGGGTTGAACTTCTTGACCTGGCCGAGCCTTTTGTATGTATGGCGGGCCTGGTAGGTAGGGGGAATGCCGTGCCCTTGGTACGAATGGGTCCTGAGAGTTGCGATCCGGACTGGATTGGGGATTGTCATATCAACAAGTGTTTTCCCTCCGAGTGTCCGGAATGTGGGGGCGATCCTATACTTAGGCCGCTTTGTAACTTTCTTTGTCCACTTGTATTTATTTGTATATGTTCATTTTGTTTTGTTGGGTTCTAAACCGCTTTCCTTTTGTAGGTATGGATCCAAATGCTCGCAGGGCTCACAGAAACAAGCTTAATGCGGAGGCAGACAAGGCAGCCAATGCTCGACAGGAGGCTCTGAAGAAAGCTCTAGGGAAAGTGCCTCGAACTGTGGATGCCTCGGTTGTCGCCGAGACACATGGCCCGGAAGCTGCGACCTCTTCTGCCCTTGTTGCGACTTCCTCTGCCCTTGTTGCGAGCCTAGGTCAGGCTGGTGCCTCAAAAAAGACTCATCCCCCTGCTAAAGAGTCGCACGGCGTAAAGCGACCTCAACCAGAGAAGGCGAAGGATGATCGCCCACCCAAGCGACCCGCTCACGGCCCGGTGCATCTTGAAGAGGTTGAAGCTCCGGTGGAGAAGGGCGCGCCCACTGAGACACTGCCACAAAAAACCTTGCCTCGAGGTTACTCTGGGAAAGAGGCCCTTTGGTTGGATCCGAGCTTTACCCAGGATCTTGACCTATCCAAAGCTCGCCGGGTTGGTGAAGCAATTGCTGATGTGATTCCTCTTGGGCCGATTCCTTTTGACTATCCTGATCATGTTCAAGTGGAGATTGGTCGGGGCATACTAGCCCGCTTTGCGGCTCAAGATAAAACCCCGCCTCAAGATGAGATCGCCGAAATCAGAGATTTGAGCGGCCAGTTTGGGATTGCTGCTTCTATGGTAAGACCACCTCTTTCTTTTCTTTTCTTTTTTTTTTCTTTTTTTTTTGGCTAACTCCCTCTTGCTTTTCCCAGCTCGGCGCTCGCTTGAATAGGGTGCTCCAGGCCGCTGAGAGGCGCGAGGCAGAGATGATAAAGGTGACGGCGCAGCTAGGGGCGACTGACCAGGCAAGAATTACTGCCGAAAAGAAAGCTAGGCACGCGGCTGGCGAGGTGGAAAAGATGAGATCAATCTTGGAGGAGCACTCTAAATTGGATGCTGAAATCAATGAGAAAGTTTCCACTTTGACCAAGGATTTTGCGGGGGCGCAGGAGGAGATCGCTAAGTTGAGGGGTAAGCTCGCTGAGGCGGATACAGTTGCTAAAGAGGCTGCTGAGAAAGCTGCTGAAGAAGCTGCGAAGAGAGCTGCAAAGGAAGCTGTGAAGAAAACTGCCGAGGCCGTTGAGGAGGCCAAGTCTGGGGCCGTCGCCGCCTACAAGAATTCAGATGACTTCCTTGACCTCATGGAGCATAGCTTTGATCAGGGTTTTAGTCACTTAGCTCGCAGCATCTGGGCTGACCGAGGCAGAGAGCACATTACTCTGGCAGATATGCTGCGGTGGGTGAACATGCACCAAGGTCATCCTGATTTAGTGGCTTTTCACCCGGAGATTCCCTATGCCAGTGAGCTTATTACCTCGATACAGACTGAACAGCTCAGTCGTGGCGAGCCTGTTTGGGATCCTGCTCCTGTTAATCCTGTGAACTTTGAGGCATTGAAGAAGCCGCCGTCCTCTGAGCAAGGCGATGAGTTCATCAGCACCCCACCTACCCCTCATGATCTCTAGATTTTTGGATTTTCCTGCGAGCCCTTTAAAAATTTGACTTGTAACCTTGACTATTTATCTTTGTGATTTGCCTGAATTTTGTGTTGTAATATCTTGACAATTTACTCTCTGCATTTTCTATTTATAAGATTTGATTTTTCCGTCCCTGATTTGTGTTGACTATCTGGCGGTCTTTAGCGAGGCTGTGATAGGCATTACTTTATCCTCTGTATGCGGTCCTCTTGATTTGTGCGAGGTCTTTTACATAATTTGTTGGAGTACGCGGTCACGAAACGTCGTCGTCTTGTCCTGACTATGGTCGTTATGCGGTGTCAATTGTCAAGATTTCCGCGGCCCTACGAGCAGTGTTGTCAGAAATTTAGCCTCTCAGAGCAGCCTTTGACCGTGTCATTAACGCAGAGTTATGACCCCTAGTAATAGGTGTCAGGTGTAACTGTAGCCATGAATTTCGGTCTCTTTATGGTCTGGCGTTCCTGCTGCCTTGGTTATATCCTCCTTTTAGTATAAAAAAGGGGGGTACCTTGGAACTCATTCTGACTCTTGCCTTATACTGAATTTGCTTTCTTCTGCAATTTGCTCATTATCCTCTTCATTGTTTTATCCCCCCTTTACTTTGCGCTATGTCTCACCCAGGGGAAAGCAGCCGGGTTCGGATATGGAAAGATCGTCCTACTCGTGATGTATCCCCTTTCTTCTTTACTGCCTCTGACGTTGCTAAAGATCGTTTCTGGCGCTATTTTGAGTGGGTTGAGCCTGCGAAGGAGAGGGGTTTAAATCAGAGCAAGGTCGAGGGTGACGGCTCTCTTTTGCGCGTACGCCTTTCTGGGTGGGCAGATTTTGTTGCACCACCTTCGTCAATACTTCCCAATCTTTCAATGGTGAGGGAGTTCTATTCCATCTTGTCCGAAGTTGCTTCTGAGGGGACTGCCAGCTGCATTACCCTTCGTGGCGTCGCGGTCATTTTTACTCCAGAATCCATCAATGGTGCCCTGGGTATACCCGCTATCGACCCCTCATCCCATTATGAGCTCGCTTGGAACCTTACTGATGAGTCAAGTAGACAATCTTGCTTGCGACGAGCTCTCCGCGAGCTCTTTCCTGATTATGAGCGACCTCGTGTACTGGGACCTGCGTCTGATCTTTCTCGCAGCAATCGTGAGTGGAAAAGGTTCATCAACTCGCGCGCCCTCTTGTCCACGGATAACGAGGCTGTTAGTGAAGCCGAAGCTTTGCTTTTGCACGCTATTCGCGATCATCGCGTTGATATTGATTGGGGGATCTTGATTCATCGGGAAGCGGTTAATTTTACGGTTTCTATGGACCGACATCGTCGCTTCCCTTTTGCTTCATTAATAACGAAGCTATGCAGCTTAGCGAGGGTGCCGAAGCATTCACTGGATCGTTATAGGTACACTCATTAGATAGAGTGTAATCATTAGATAGAGTGTAACCCCCCCTTTCTCTTTTTTTTTTTTTTTTTGAGATCGCAAAGCATGGTAGGCCGCAGATTTGCTGGAAACAATTGTATCCCTTAATAAACGAAGATGGCTCTTTTATTTCGATTTCCCTTTCCATATGCCCTGTTCGTACGCGGGCATACATACGCTTTACATATAATATTTTTTCAGATTGTCCGCATGCCAGGGTCGGTAGTACTCGCGACCTTGGTTGTCACTTAGTACGTAAGTTCCTTTTTTGACTATCCGAGCGATCCTCTCTGGTCCTTCCCAGTTTTCCGATAGTTTTCCCTTTTTGGCCTCGTGGCCGGTGGCTTGTCTCTTTCGCAAAACATAATCTCCCACGGCGAAGTGATGCCCGCGAATACGTTTGTCGTGATGACGCTTCGCCGCCTGTTTATAATTGACTAAACGGCTGTATGCCTGGATGCGCCGCTCCTCTACTAGATCAAGCTCGAGTTTACGTGCCGCGATATTATTGACCTCGTTATAAAAAACGACCCTAGGGCTTGGTAAGGCCATTTCCACTGGCGCCATAGCCTCAGATCCATAAGTTAGGGCAAAAGGAGTTTCCCGCGTTGTGATTTTTCGCGACGTCCTGAGTGCCCATAGAGCCGCCGGAAGGTGATCCGGCCAGTGACCTGCTTTCTCACCCAGGCTCTTCTTTAGTACACTTAGGACCTGTTTGTTGGCATTTTCAGCTTGCCCATTTCCTTGTGGGTAACACACGGATGATTGCCAATGTTTAACATTGTTTTCTTCACAAAATTTGTCGAATTCGTCTCTGAATTGAGGTCCGTGATCGGAAACCACAACTCTCGGAACTCCGAATCTTGTCCATATTTGATCGAGCAAAAAGTATGTTATATCCCTGGTGTTGGTTTTTACCAAGGCCTTAGCCTCGACCCATTTAGTAAAATAATCCACTGCGACGACCACATACTCGCATCCCGAGCGACCCTTCCTCAAAGGTCCGATGAGGTCAATTGCCCACATGTCGAAGGGCCAGGCCGCTACAACTATGCTTTGTTCGACTGAGGGCAGCCTGGGGATATTGGCGAACCTCTGGCAAACATCGCATGCCTGGGTATATGCTTTGGCGTCTTCTGCTAATTTCGGCCAATAGTATCCGGCTAGGAGTACTTTCTGTGCTAGCGTTCGATTGGCGGGATGGCCGCCGCACATTCCCTCGTGTAGCTCTGTTAGAATGCCCGTTACCTCCTCAGGTCGCACGCATCGCAGAAGGGGTTTTGACAATGAATGACGGTAAAGCACATCGTCCATAATCATATATCTTGCAGCCCTTTTTACCAAGGCCTTAGCTTCGCACGGATCACTGGGAAGCTCCCCTAGCTCAATGTAAGATTTCATGATGTCGACCCAACAGGTTTTCCTGGGTTGGAAGTCCATGACCTCGACTTGAGAAATGGCGGGTTCAAAGAGATGCTCGACCATGATGCTAGGATCGCACGGCGCATCTTCATTGGTCAATTTGGATAAATAGTCTGCCCTATGATTATCCTTTCGGGGAATGTTTTTGAACTGGCAATATGCGAAGCTGCTTTCGAGTTTTTTGACGAGGTTGATATACCTTTGTAATATTTCGCAATGAATGCCGAAAGAGCCATTGATTTGATTCACAACCAACTGTGAGTCGTAAAATACCTGTATATTTTCGACTTTCATGGCTTTGGCGAGCTTTAAACCAGCGATGACGGCCTCATACTCTGCCTGGTTATTAGAGGCGGTGAAATCGAATCTCAGAGCCTGCTCGATTTCCTCTGATGTGCCCGGCTCTAACAGGATTATCCCTGCGCCGCACCCTTTGTGACTGGCGGCCCCATCAACGTAGAGTTGCCAACAGTGACTTGGCCTAAAAGGCTCGTCCTCTGCGGCTACCTTATCCTGGTTGCATTTGGGGCAAACCTGCTCCGTTGTTTCTTCGTTGAAGCTTGTTTCTACTATGAAATCTGGGAGAGCCTGGGCTTTTATAGCCTTCCGAGGCTCATAACGGATGTCGAATTCTGTAAGTTCGATAGCCCACCGGAGCAGTCGACCGGACAAGTCTGGTTTATGAAGAACCTGTCTTAGCGATGCATTTGATAGGACTACGATGGTGTGCGATGAGAAGTAAGCCCTTAATTTGCGGGCAGCTATAACAACACAATAAGCTAACTTTTCAATATTAAAATAACGACTTTCTACGGGGCTTAGAGCCTTGGAAACATAAAAAACTGGCTTCTGCGAGCCCTCCTCTTCTTTTACAAGTACTGCGGCTACGGCCCTATTCGAGGCTGCCAAATACAAAAACAAAATATCCCCTAGTTTTGGGCTGGTTAACAACGGCGGGCTTGACAAGTATTCTTTAAGGTCTTTAAAAGCCTGAGAGCATTCCGCTGTCCAAGAGAAGGTACCCGCCCCTTTCAAAATTTTGAAGAAAGGCAAACTTCTTTCTGCAGATTTTGAGACAAACCTACCCAAGGCTGTGATTCTGCCGTTTAGCCGCTGTACTTCCTTGACACTGGTGGGCTCGCTCATGTTGATTAGGGCTTCGATTTTTTCGGGATTTGCCTCGATCCCCCTTTGACTCACCATGAAGCCCAAATATTTTCCTGCCTGGACTCCAAAAATACATTTCGCAGGGCTTAGTTTCATTGAGTGGTCTCTTATATTGGCGAAGGTTTCGCGAAGGTCCACCAGGTGATCCTGGCGACTTGATTTTACGACCATATCATCAATGTAGGCCTCCATGTTCCTGCCTATTTGTGTGCTAAAAACTCTGTTCACCATTCTCTGATAGGTCGAACCTGCGTTCTTCAGACCGAAAGGCATCATCTCGTAGTAATAGAGTCCACTTGCTGCCCTAAAGGCTGTCATCTCTTTGTCTTCATCTGCCATTTTGACTTGGTGAAAACCGGAATATGCATCCAAAAAACTCAGCGTTTCGAATCCGGCGATCCCGTCGACCATTTTGTCAATTCGAGGCAGCGCGTAAGGGTCTTTGGGGCAAGCTTTGTTCAAGTCTGTGAAGTCGACACACATCCGCCACTTGCCATTATGTTTCTTTACCATCACTACGTTTGCCAACCAGGTGGGATACTGAAGCTCTTTGATTATGCCCGCTGCCAGAAGTTTTTTGATCTCGCCTTTTATTGCGATCTCTTTTTCCATAGAGAACTGTCGCGCTCTTTGCTGTATCGGCCTGAAGTTGGGATCGGCACTCAGATAGTGCAAAGCGACCTCTGACTCTACGCCCCTCATATCTGTTACCTCCCACGCGAAGGCGTTCATGTTGGCTTTCAGAAGCCCGATCAACTCTTCCCTTTCTTCCTCGGTGGTCCGCGATCCTATTTTTATCCTTTGATCGGGATATTTGTCGTTTATTATGACCTCGACCAACTCGTCCTCAGCAGTGAAGTCGGGCTCATCTCGAACTTGCAATGTTTCAACCTCCACTGTTCCTTCCGGCATTTCACTCAACGTGGCGACCTGATCCCGAACCGGGCAAAAACCCTCCACTCTGGGTCGCTTGGAGTTGACCCTGTTCTTTGTCATATAATCGAGGAAAGATCCGGGTCGGCTGATGGCGACCCCAATCTCCTCCCCTATGTGAAATTTGACCCTTTGATGGGGAACTGACGCCACCATTTGAAATTTTTTCATGGCTGGGATCCCCAAGATAATGTTGTAGTATGAGGGGAGATCAATGACTAGAAAGGTGATCATCTCGGTTCTGCATGGCTCGTAGTCACCCAAAGTGATGCTGAGGTCGACCGTCCCTTTAACCCGCACAGTGTCGTTGGTAAAACCCTCGAGCACCCCGAGGTAGGGTTTCAACTTAGCCTCTCCGAATCCGATCTGTTTTAAACAGTCGAAATAGATGACGTCGCGACCAGCCCCTGTGTCGATCATTACTCTGTTGACACCATGCTTGTCGTTTATTCCGACTTTGAGAATAAGAGGTACTTCCATGGGGCCCTCGCTTGTGGCCAATTCGCTTTTAGTGAACATGATTCCCTTCTCGTTCTCCCCCAATACTACCCGCTTTTCAAAGCCGCGCGTATTGATTTGGTGCATCTGAGATTTCAGTTGATTGTTGCTGGGGATATCCCCATGGATAACCTGGACCTCCTTCTGATAGACGCGGGGATGGCGACCTTGTCCGGTACCAGTGTTCCCGTCTCGCTTATACTTGGTCGCTGGTCCTTCGCGGATTAACCTTTCTATCTCTCGCCTTAATGTGAAACATTCGTCTGTGATGTGACCGTGGTCCTTGTGATAGTCGCAGTATTTGGATTTGTCGCGACTATCGGGATCACCCCTCATAGGTTTGGGCTTGTCAAAATGTTCGCGGATTTTGAACAATATTTGAGATGCTTTAGTGTTGAGCGGGATAAAATTGTCCTCGCTGAATTTATAAGGTTTTTTCGTCTCGCGGTCGTGGTTAGCATCTCACCCTTTTTCCTTCTTACGCTCCTCTGCGCGATCCTCTTTCTGTGAAGGCTGTTCTGCTTTGGGCTTCGCCCTCCCCGAGGACGGCGCTTCGTTGACCCCCATCATTCGTGCCCTTTCCAACATTTCCCTGAGACCCGCTTTAGGGGGCCGCAGGTTGAACTCAGTTTTCATTGGACCCTTGGCGATCCCTGTGAGGAAACATGTGACAACTGCATCATCCGGAATGTTTCTTGTCTGATCGTATATTCTGATGAAACGTTCATAATATTCTTTTCCGGACTCATGTCCTCCCATGCGAACTTCGTATAGGTTCTCTATAGTTTTCTTTGGTCTACTCGCCGATTCAAACTCTCTGACGAATTTCTCGGAGAGATCCTCCCAGCCTTTTACTGAGCCACGGGGAAGTCCACGTATCCAAGAGGCGGCCCTATCTTGCATGCTTCCGACTAAGGCGATGCACCAGGCAGATTTATTTTGGGTCGCCAGGGTGATGCGACCTTGGAAAGCGGCGAGCCAGTCGTTTGGGCAAGAATTTCCATTGTAGTAATTATAGCTGGGATAGCTAACCTTTTCGCGACCGGTAGGCAATGTTTCTGTAATTTTCTTGGCGAGCACGTCGATTCCTGAGATTGGGGCGGCTCTCTCGGCTGGCCTTGACTTTTTCAAATCGGCGAGCTCATTTTTCATTATCTCCATCTGTTCTGCCCAAGCAGGGTCGAAACTGGGTCGCAACAGCGCCTGTGTATTGGCCTTCTCTGGCCTGCGCTCTGACTCCCCGCAGTCTTCCGACTCCTCCCGACGAGCTCTTTTTTCACGGATAATTATGCGGGCGTCCGGTGCGTCCCTGTCTCGTCGGGGAAGAGATCCTCCCTCGGGTAGGCTGAGACGACTTGGGGCCGAGGCCTTGTCCTTCTCACCCAACCTTTTGAGAGCCGAACCTTTTTCGTGTGATTTTTCCTCCTGATGATTGCGATCTGGGAGAACCGAAGTCTGCACAACGTTTTTCCTGGGTCCTTTGCGGCCTGATGAGCGTACACTTTCTTCTATCTCGATCCCGTGAATCTGGCTCTGCCGACCCTTATTCACCGCCGCGGGAGCGATTTCATCTCTGGGGGGATTTGGGGGTCGTATCGACATTGGAGCTTGGCCCCTTGCTACCAGACGGGAATTGGCTAGGTACATAGTTTCCGCATACCTCGCGTATTCCCTTATTTCCGCAATCTCCGGATCTTCTTGGAGATCGGCTCTTCTCTAGGGGTTGATCTCTGGCTTTGTTGCGATCGAGATGATCCTCTGATTTTCCCATCCAATGCTGCTACAACCTCTCTTGACTTAGCCTTTTGATTTATCAAATTTCGGCATCGCTAGGGGCCGAACTCCCCTTTGTGATCCTTCCCCACCCGCTTGC